>ML838593.1:0-14789 GCA_009831015.1 Picea engelmannii
GTGACTTCAAACCCCACTGTTGAGTACTATTGGAAGGTCTAGTTCTATTTGAGAGGAAGGATGTTACATCTTTTATGACACAAGCACTTGTTTTATTTGATTCCCCACGTGGACAAAACCCACTTATCCACATATATGTTTATTTTTCAAACCACTTCATGTATGATGCACTTCTGATTACATTTTGATTTGGATATATATATTGTGTTAAGTTCAAAATTTGCAACAAAGGTTATTGTTTACTTTCTCTCATCACATTTCGCACACATCTACTCAGCTAGTAGGACATCATAGGGGACCCACAGAACATTCGTTGTTCCATACGCTTACTAAACCTCCCTCCTATTTTAGGGGGAGTTCCTATTCTTTTCAACCCATCAACACCACCTTCACACACTCTTGTGAGTGCCATTGTCCTAGGATCAGATTTGCTTGGTTCCACATTACTTGGGTCCACTTCTCAAGTCCCTTCATCCACTTTCTCTCCCTTACATGGAAGCAGGGGGTCAACTTCCTCTCAAGGGGGAAGTACCAACCCACCTAGCCCCCCTCAAGGGTCAGGTTCACAACACACTTACACCATGGTTGGAGCTAATCCTCTCCCCCATTGCAGAGGCCATATTTGGCCTCTATTAACATATCGTATCTAAGAAAACTCACCAATGATCCTATATTGCATGACCCCACATGGCCTGCAATGCCCACCAAACTACCTTCAAACATCCCCAAGTTTGAAGGAAAGGCAGGAGATGACCCTGCCAACCATGTCATGAATTTCCACCTATGGTGCTCTTCCAACAACATCATGGATTATTCCATTAGACTATGATTATTTCAACACACACTCACTGGCCCATCAGCCAAATGGTATGTAGATGAAAAATCAGGGTCCCATGCGACTTTTGAGTCCTTGGCCAAAGCATTTTTTACCTTCTTTCAATTACCAATCTGCCATGACAATGGTCTTGAACTACTCTCTAATTTAAAACAAACCTCATCCACACATATCACCGATCACATTCATGAGTGGCGTAGATGACGTAGTTTATGCAAAGTTGAAACCACCAAACAACACTGTCTTGATTGGTTTCTTAGATCACTTGTCTCTCTCATTGGTAAAGATGTAGCTTCCACCTTCCCTCAGTCCAAAGAAGAAGCCTTCAGTGAGGCTCAACAATATGACCTCATCTATTCACAATCAGGATACTTATAAACAGTACTTCCTGACCTCCCCAAACCCATGCCATTTGGTTAAGACAAACCCAACATGTCTCACTCAGTAGACGGATTGATTGGTAATATCACACACCAAAATCCTCAACCCCAACCACCACCAATGTATGGCACACTTCAATATCCGTCGGCATATGGGGGCACCTCTTATTACCCCCCACCCCCTTATCAACAACCATACCCTGTTGCTATGCCTGCACCCATCAGTGGGCCACCGCCGGCACCCCCCATACACCCACCTATTCAAACAAGTTCTGGTACCCCCTCTACCTCAACTTATAGTACTAGTGAAAGAACCACACCTTCCTATGTACCTTACGGATCGTTACCCCCACAGAATCCATACTTTCCATTTCTTGGTCCCCCACAACCCATGGCTCCCCCACATCCTCATGCTAGGGTGAATTTTGTTCAACCCTCTCCCATTCAACAATATCAAAACTTTGAACAGCTGAATACGGAAAATCCGACCCATCCGTCGAATAATGCCAAAAATAAAGGAAGAAACAGGAACAATAACAACCCAAGCCAAGGCGGGAATCAACCCCAACAAAACCAACCGGTTGGGGGCAACTAGAACCAAGGGAGTCAAAACCCCCAGATGGGAAATAACAACAGGTGTTAAGGGAGAAATAACAATACTATCAAGACCAATTTCCCTTGTGCCCTTTGCGGTGAGTTCAGTCATTATACTCATAATTGCCCCCAAATTGATGATTTTAAATGGCTGAAAGACTCAAGCAGTCTACCACATCCTCCAGCATTGCCTGCCCCTCAGCAGGGCCCACAACGATACATGCAACAACCCCCCTAGTCATGCTGCAGAATCCTATTCCACACAAAGGGGTGATAAACACCCAATAGGACACATAGCCTACCCCACCTCAGGTGGGACAATACCTCAATCCAAACAATCCAAAAGATCGCACGATCCTCCTCACTAGTGAGGAAGAAATCCTTCTACAAACATGTAATCATCAGTACCATGCACCCACTGAGTCCCCTCCCATTCCTCCAGAAATAATTCCCACACCAACAGGACCCCCATTGGTGATCCCTCACCCTAACACAAAACCACCTCTTCACATCCCTCGCATCCCATTGCGCAGGAATTTCCACAACCCACAGGCTAGGGCAGCTCATAATTACAGTTTGGTTGATGACTTAGCATAATCCCCATCTTCCATGTCAGTCTTAGAAGTCCTTCAGACTTGTCCCACTCAGTGGAAATCATTACTTTCTACCTTAGGGGCAGTCGACCCCACAGATACTCAACTCATTACATTTGATCTCGACAGCGGAGAACCTCGCCTTCCCACTTTGATTGCTTTCCAAATCCCAGTGAAAATATGGAACATTACAGTTCATCGATGCATCATCGATGAAGGTGCATCTACATGCATTATGTCCAAATCTGTATGGCAGAAACTTGGTTCCCCCGAACTCATACCCTCTGCCATTACCTTATGATCTTATGATGGATGACCATCATCTCCTGAAGGGATCTTCCAAAATGTGCCCATAGAACTTGGGGGCAAGATGATTCTCATCGACATTGAAGTTATCAATGCCCCACTCGATTATAATATCTTGTTCGGTTGTAGCTACATGTACGCTATGACGGCAGTTTCCTCTTCCGTCTTTCGAGCAATGATGTTTCCCCATAACGGAAAGATCGTTACCATTGACCAAGTCTTACATTACAAGCCTAACCCTTCTGCCAACATCGTTAACATTCTTCCTCTCATCCACACGATTCATGACGCATACCCACTCATCAAAATGGGTCCCGAAATTTTCAAAGATCCATCATTGTTAGGAACTCACCATGGAGCACCACCGCTCCTTCATCCTTCCAATCAAGTATGCACCGTATCATCTAACGGAACTGACATAGAGGATACCCTTCCTCCTAGGGATGCTTATATTATATCTGACGTCCCACTAGTCGCAGAGCTCCCCCCTCACAAGCCTCCTGCGAACTTGTCGACCCCACCAGTCCACGATTTCACCCCTCCCCAAGGACATATCCCAGTTTGGGAGACAGTTCCCCAAGCCATTACTCAAATCCCCTTCTTTTACCCTCCACCTAGCATCGAATATTTCCAAGTAGACGCAACACTTACCCTCCCTAATATGGTGTTAGCAATTCCAGTTTGGTATTTACATCCACCAGAGATGGTCCCTCGACTATCCCTTCCCCCCCAAATGGAAGGAATCCCAATGATGATTCCCATACTTACTCCCACCATACCCTCTCCACCTCCACTCACTACTCTCCCTACTACAACTGGGGGCAGAAAAAAGAAGAAGGAGCCCACAGCTCCATTGCCCCCGTGCATCCAACCCCCTTGCGCACTATGTGAGAAAGATGGACACTAAACCAACAACTGCCCATCTCTATCGGAGTTACGAAACTTGATTCCAATGTATCAAACTCCATCAACACTCACCACCATAGCAAGTACTGTCATTACTGCCCCTCACTCAAGTAGTAAAGGGCTGTGAACCAAATTCACTTGCACTATATGTTCATAATATGGCCATTATACACACCATTGCCCAACACTGCCATGCGTTCGGCAGACATTAGCCATAGTACGCCAAAGCCACCAAAGCAAACCCAATCCAGCTACATCATCCCTACCAAAAAACATTGACATCCATTATGTCACAACTTCATTCAATGAACGTATGAGATGCCCTTGCTCTCTATGTGAATCCTTACATCATTTTACATACCAGTGTCCTAGGATTATTGAATACAGGCAACGCCAATTGACCCCACTTCAAAGACCCACCGAATCGATGGTTGACCTTACCTCGTCACTAGATATTCTTCATCTCATTTCTCCCGAGCCCGAGGCCCTCCCAATGCCTCCGTGGTTCCTGGATGACTTATCCAAGGATTCACCCCCAAATCCCCCCAATTCTCCCACTCATTTCCCTACGAAAATTTTACATCCAACTACCATGGGTACTCCTCAATATTTAAATATTTGGTTTATGTCGAGCGAACCATTGCAATTCCATTGCGACATTCCCCCTGCTTCTTCATCACTAGGGGGAAACCACAAGACAACAGTCACTGATATCACTCCTCATGACCCCTTGTATTCCTGCCAATTCCATTGTGACGAGGAAATACTCGAAGAGTTAAACACCCTCGACTACCCATGGGATGCGCTACACCACTGAGCACTCTTCTTTCTGCAGGAAGCCTCCACGCCTCCTAACCAACACCCCATATACATGGTCAAAACCAAGGATTTTATTCCATCAGGGCATATCGACTGGTTCAACAACCCCATTCCTACCCCTGATGCTTTTGAAGAAGGAAACATGGCCAACATTTCCCCAACCATCAAAATCGACATTTCCATCAAAAATGGCATCGTCAAGGAAATCACTATTGGAGCCACTTGCACTCCTCAAGAAATCACCGCCTATAAAGCCCTCTTCTAGGAATATCGGGATATTTTCGCTTGGTCATACACAAAAATGCCTGGCCTTGATCCCTCTATCATCGAACATCGCATCGACACTTGGCCCGACATTACACCAGTTCATCAAAAATAGCAACCACTACACCCATCCAAAGCAGTGGCCATCAAAGCCGAGATTGACAAATTACACGCAGTTGGGTTCATCTACCCCATCGCCTATACCTCGTGGGTTTCCAACCTTGTACCCATTAATAAAAAATAGGGCACTATCCACGTCTGCATGGAATTTCGTGATCTCAATCACGCATGTCCCAAAGACAACTTTCCAACACCTTTAATCGATCAAATTATCGACGATTGCGCAGGCCACGAGGCTCTATCCTTCATGGATGGTTTCTCTAGTTATAATCAAATCCAAATTCACCCAGTCTATCAGTACAAAACCGCATTCACTACCCCTTGGGGTAATTTTTCATATCGTTTCATGCCTTTCATCTTAAAGAATGCTGGCGCAACTTTCCAATGGGCTATGACATACATTTTTCACAATCTAGCTCATATCATCCTCGCATACTTGGACAACCTCACAGCTCAATCTAAGAAATGCACCCAACATCTTGATGATTTATGGATCATCTTCTAATGGTGTCGTCAGTATAACATCCGCTTGAATCCCCTCAAGTGTGTATTCTGCGTCACCGCGGGGTGCCTCCTTGGATTCATCGTTTCCCAAAGAGTTATTACCGTGGACCCCCTCAAAGTCCAAGCTATCACCGAAATTCCACCTCCCTAAAATTTACGTCAACTCCAGAGCCTATAAGGAAAGGATAACTTTCTATGGTGATTTGTCCTAGACTACGCCACTCACGCACATGGTTTCCTTCGCTTACTATGCCACGACATCCCATTTTACTGGGATGAACATGCCCAAAAGTCATTTGATGATATTAAAATGGTGCTCTCCAATGCCCCTTTAATTAGTGCACCCGACTATAATCATGACTATATCCTCTACATATCAGCCTCAGTCATCTCAGTAGTAGGAGTTATCGTTCAAATCGGTGATGAAGATCATGAGCATGTCATTTATTACGTTAGTAAAAACCTCTCAGGACCACACTTGAAGTATAAACATGAAGAGAAACTAGCCCTTATAGTCGTCCTCACAATCCAGAAACTATGCCATTACATTCTTCTTCGCACAACTAAGGTCGTAGCAGATTCCAACCCTATGGAATACTTGCTTTGTTGACTACAAATTAATGGCAAATTTTCCCAATGGATCTTTATCCATCAGGAGTACGATCTTGAATTCTCAACACCCAAGAGTAAGAAATCCCTCGTCCTCGCCGAACTTGTCACAGCCTTCCCCTCTGACACAACCAGTTCCCTCGTCAATACAGACTTTCCTGATGAACACCTCTTTTACATCACTTTGGATGATCCTTGGTACAGTGCCCTCCTCGTCTACTTCCTAACTCAAAAGTTTGGTAAACACCTTTCATGAGATGATCATCATCGCATTCACCACTAGGCCCACCGCTACCTCCTCATCGGAGACATCTTATACTGATGAGGGGTCGACACCATTCTTCATCGATGCCTAACCATTGACGAGGCTGATAGAGTCTTGATCAACTGCCATAGCAGCGCATGTGGGGGCCATCTTTCGAGAATATCCACTACTCAAAAGATCATTCGAGTAGGTTACTTTTGGCCTACCTTGTTTCACGATTTCATTCATGCTATGAAACGGTGTGAGAAGTGTCATATTTATGCCAACAAAGCCCGAGCACCACCTGCTCTTCTTCATCCAGTCATAACTACTGGCCCTTTTTGTAAATGGGGCATCAACTTCATGACTTGTAATCCCCCCTCCAACAATGGCCACAAATACATTATTTTCACAGTCGATTACTTCACAAAATAGGTGGAAGCTATGCCCACCTTCAACAATATCATTGACACCGCAGCACATTTTTTCTTTAACCACGTCATATCTCGCTTTGGAGTACCACTCCAACTAATTTCCGATCACAGGAAACACTTCAAGAATGAGATTTTCATCGAACTCTCATCTCAGTTAGGATTCTCCTATGAGTTTGCCTCATCATATTACCCTCAATCTAACGGACAGGTCAAAGTAGTTAACAAGGTCCTCAAGACCATGTTACATTGCAGGGTTAATAAACATAAAACCAATTGGCATCATATGTTATTTTCTTCCCTATGGGATTATTGTACAGCTGTGAAAATAGCCACTGGTTTCACACCATTTCATCTAGTCCATGGGGTTGAGGCCACTCTGCCCATCGAGTGTGAAATTCCCAACTTACGCACCACAATCGAGCTATTACCTGACACTGCTCCAATGGAGCAGTGCTTGCTGAACTTAGATTCCCTGGATGAAGATCGTCGATCTTCATTACAGAACAATGAGGTAGCTAAAAAATGATCAAAGGCCACCTTTGATTGACATGTCAACCTTCGCTCATTTCACGAAGGTGACCTCATCCTTGCTTATGATATCGCTCACGATACCTTTGGTCATGGAAAATTTGAGTCACTATGGCATGGCCCATATGTTATCCAACATTGTCTCACCAAAGTCACATACATCCTGGCCTCTCCCAAAGGCCTCTCTCTCAAAGAACCCATCAACGAGTTATACTTAAATAAATTTTATGCCTAAATGTAGCAGTTCTACTTTAGGTTATTTCTTTTATAGTGTTTTTAATATTTTTTTCCATCCCCCACGTCTAAACTATCATTTGTGCTATTGACAGATGCTTCCTCCACCGGCCTACCACATTGGTTACGCCAATGACGCCAGCCATTGGAAAAAAAATCTCAATTCGACAGCTTGGGCCCTCTATACCCCCTCACATGAAATGCTCCATTCAAGTGGCATATGTTTGGGTCCAGCCACCAAAAACCAATCCGAATACATTGTCGTCATTTCCCTCCTCATCGATGCCCAACATCATCGTATCCGTCACCTTAGCATCTTGCTCGACTCTCAACTAATCATTCTTCAGCTCAACAATGTGTACTGCGTACGCAATCCTTGCCTCTTTCACAAATACCTACAGGTTAGACTTTTATCTTGACATTTCGATTCCATTACATTTACACATATTCCAATACAATTGAATCAAATTATAGATAACTTAGCTAATATTTTGTTAGACTGGCATATATCACATCAAGGTACCTCTACACATACATAAACATATCAAAAACCTGTCACAGCATATATAGATTAGACATCATCAACACATTAACAAAACACATGTAAACATCACCTAGATCTCAAAATGTATATTCATGTATATATAAGACGATCCACAGTGCCATCCAAGTGTTTACATATAAAAATACAAGTATTCGCAGGCCAGTGAAGCACCTCGGTACAAAATGGGCTCACCAACCTATATACAAAAATACATAGAGCACCAATCAAGGTGCCTCTAGAGCACCACCTCCTGCCCCTCCCTCAGGCGATGGTCCCCCACCCACTACTGGCCCCTCTTGACAGGGAGGTAACCGTCTGGTCCTAGCAGCACCTGCTACTGCTGCCCGTCGTACCACGGCCTTCCACAGTGGTGGAATCCCCACACATTGCTCCAATATGCCCTCATCCTGAATACGTGACCACATGCCCTCAGTCACACCCTATAGCACCACCTCCAGGTGACGGCGTATATCCTCAAAATCTACTCTGGCATCTGTCGAAAGAGCATGTGATGGCTCTACACCTGGATCATCAAACCGATGTCTCCTTTTTTCTCTCTCCAACTCAGTTGGTCTCGCCTTGGCATCCTCACACCGATGTCTCTCTCCTACCTATGGCCCTCCCCATGACTGTCTCCCCAGCTCCTAGTGAGCCAATGCCCTCTGCAACTCAACCTCGCGCCTGCGAGGTGCCACATCTGCACATACAAACAAACAACAGATAGTATCATCATCTATACCAAATACACATGTCATGCTATCTCAAAAAAAAACAATATATATCAATCTCATCAACATACCTCGATGATCAAAAACCTCCCCTGGAGGTAACACCATGTCCGGATCCTCTCGGAAGTCAACACCCGCATATGGGAACTGCAATATCACATGTGGCATCTGTTGCCACACTTGCGTCACCTCAACTGTGAAGAAGTGGCTGCCCTCACCACCACCATGGAGAAGCAAAATAGTCGACCACCGCCTCATTCGCAGCTCTCATGCCCCAGGAGAACCCAATAAAATCCTAGGGTGCAACATAGGCACCCTCTCCAAAAACCAGGCCACTAGGATGGACCCAAAGGAAAACTCTCTTGTATCAGTGGACCGACAATTGTCCAGCTGCACTACCATTCTAGCATGTAGTGTAAGCCCCCAGGCGAAGTGCTCACCATCCAGTACCCTCTCCATCACACTCAGTTGACCACCACTGATCTGTTGAGTCTCCAGGGACCCGTACACCCTCATAATCATCGTTGTTATACAACGATGCACTAGAGCATCCATCGCCCCGATGCTCACGACGGAGCCTGACATGAATTTCACCCTGGAATAGAACCTCTGGGCCACTGTCACTAGCACCACATCCCCAGGTAATACTAGCTCTGCCAGTAGGGGCGTTCCCTGAAACGGGAACACAGTCAAAAAAAATATGTCCTCCACCGCAGTCAAGGAAATCTGCTCTTCCCGCACCATGAAACAATGCAAGTTAGGACTCCACATCCGGATAAGGAACTACATGAGATACTCCTGCACCCATATCAATGGGAACTCAAATAAATTCAATAGCCCACAGGCTACCAAAGTCGCATGAACCCCCGGATCCTCAATCACCACGGCATCTCTCAGCTGGGACCAATCCCGCTCTCACCACCCAACTGGCATCGTGCAAAAATATCACCTGCAGCCACATAAAATAGTCCTAGGTTAGCAACATGGAACATAAACAACATAAAAAAGATAATTTTTATCACCGTCGACCTTGCCTACAAGGCGCGACTGTTTAAACCCACAGGTGCGCACACATGCGCACCTATTCACTCCACAGGCGCGCACATATGCATGTATGTCCACTCCACAGGCATGCACTTAGGCACACCTATCCATCCTATAGGTGCGCACGCATGCACGCCTACTCATCCTACAGAGGTGCCTCCATGTGACCCTATCATGAACAAAGGTACGCACCAAAGCACGCCTATCCAATACACAGTCGTACACACATGCGCGGTTGTGTAGCCAATAGGCGTGCACATAATTTGCGCCTTTGTCCCCCTTATAGGCACCCCCATGTGTGCCTATCTAGTGGGTAGGTGCGCACTTGTGTGCGCATACTTCCAGATCTCCTGTGCATGTGGGGGCCCACACCCATAAAACCCCCTGTACGGCCCTCCGTACAGGCCCTGCCCAAAAATGGAAACCCTAATTCTATGCAGGATGATCAGACTACTAACCTGAAGCTCACTGGTCCTCGATCAGATGCCTCATCCTCCCAGAATCTCCAAATATTCTATGAATACTTCTCGTCAGGTCACTATAGCAACAAGTACAAATGAGGTGGCAATGTGGGCCCTACAACTATATATAGGACTTTTTTCCAAACTTCCACTCACCATTCCGGGAGCTCCGAGTGTCCATTCTTTGAACCATCTTCAGCCATGGGATCAGCATCCTATCATCTACATCATGACAGTCCCTGAGCCACTTTTCATCCTAAGCCCCTGGGACACCATTTTTTTTCATACCCCGACCAGGTACGCATGATCATATTCAAAATTATCAAATAAATGCTCGTATGTTCGATTCTCTTCAGATATGATTCACGTCGGGTATCTGGTTTTCATGTGTGCAGGTACTTGGTCATCACACATCAATGCAACCTCTTTAGGTATATACTCAACACCGACATGTAGTCATTCCCTCTGAATCTCACTTGCATCTCCAGTCACACCCTTTGACATTTTCCTCTAGGATCCCCATCTCCGGCTCTGTAGTACCAACACCATTTGCATCTTCAGTACTGTCACTCAGTAGCACTCTTACCCACATGAATTGTCCCATTCATAGCACCCTTTTGTGCCTTTGACACTCATGTTGTTTTTTAAAAACCCTTTAGGGATGGGAGTCTCAATAGTCTTACATCATGTCGCGAATCAGCCACATACTCATTCTCCTCATTTTGCTAGCTTTCCCACCGGACTCCCAGATTATTGCTTCAAGGTTCTATTTCTTACTGCACCTCCACAGTAACTTGAACCCACCATTTCATCCACAATCAGTTTTCCCCTTTACAAATTTCCCTTCATTTCACCTACCTCATACAGAAACCCACCCATGGGGCCCCCACCCTCCACCAGTTCTCCAAGCAAATTGTGCCCTACCTGGGCCAACCATATTACATTGGGACACTCATCCCCAATTATTCTTTATTTGTTGTACAAACACCTTTATTTTCGACATTTCCATACCTTTTTGTCGTCACCTTTGGTGACCTTCTTCCCTTTTTGGAAAACGCAACCCATGTCACCCTTGGTTGGGGCACTCCTTATCATCTACCCTTGATGACATCGTCAATATCCTCCGAGTATCCCACAGGACACTTACCTATGCCCTCTGAGTTTGTTCACTTTGTCTTGCCTCTGGCACAACTTATTCCCTATCTTGTTGTCCCCCTGACACTCGACCTCATGGAATAGTTGCGGCCACTATTTACCTCACATATATCCCCAACCACGGGCAGTCTTGAGTCTTCCTACATCTTGAATTTGTCCATGTACCTCTCCCAAATTCCTAACCTCACTTAGTATATTTCATGAAGCTTTTTTCTTCTGGGAGTCGCGTCCCCCTTTTGTCGACATCAGCACAGTTTTCCAGAAGGGCGACAGTATCTTGACTCTCATTACCTTACCAATGAGAACTCTTGGATGGCACAGGGAGAACCACAATTGCTCCCTGTTGTCGTTGACCCCCATAACATTCGACGTCAATACTTTCTCATGTTATGGTGGTTCTTACTTTGCGATTATTGTATTTATTTCTTATATTCGTCGAAGACCTTTGAGCTTGGCTGGGCTATCAATGCCTATAGAATCCATGATACTTTTTTACAGATCTCGCTGCCTACTGTTCAGAGTATGTTCCTCCGCATAATTTTCTTCTTCCTTTATCACAACCTCCCCCGAGGGTGCTGCAATTGTCTACATCAACACTTCATTCCTTTTTGACTTACATGACACGAGCATGGGGCATGCCTGCCTCATTTGTACACAGTTTATTTTTACACACCTTATGGAAGGTCACGTTCTACAGGTTCCCTTCTCCCTCCAACGGGTAAATCTTGACAATCCCACTATCGCTCTCTCTTACAAAATCACTCTCAGTCGAAGAAACATTGATGGATTTCGACTATATGTATGCTCCTAACCTCATCCATCAGGGGGCATCTGTTATCACTGAAATTTCGTCCATCCACTGAAATTTCGTCCACAGATGGTTACGAGAATTCAGCATCGTCAAACAGTTATGAGGTCACCCATGGACCAGAATTAACACAAAAAAATTTCCAAAGGGTCAAAAACTATACAACTAATTCAAAAATTAAAGGACGCTATGAAGACACAGGGCACGCATGCACATGTGCAAAATAGAAATGCAAGAATCGCACACATGCGCACGATGCGTGACTGTTGTCGCAAAACGTTGTGCACCTAAGAAACGGTGCATTTATGAGAGTGTTCGGCCTCCCACCCACTTCTGGTTCAGCTTCCAAGTTGATTTAACACTCAAATCTGGATTGGATACGACTGGGTGGCTGTTCAAAGACCTAGAAATGCCCTAATTAGCCTCTTTACACACTACAAACTAGTTGGACAATACCTCAAAGGAATGCTATAAAAGGCCATGGATACACTTCATTTTTCAAGGAATTCATAGCAAAGTTATATTTCCATTATTATCTTGAGATATCCTCTATCCTTACCAAGAGTATACTTGCATAATTGCATTGGGCAATCCATCTCACCACTTGAGTGGATTAACAAAGAATTCTTTCACCATTTTCATTTTCATTTTCAAAGTTGTAAGAAGAGCTTGTTTGTGGGGATCCAAGAGCCCTCCCTTGGAGGAAGAAGGGACTCATAGTTCTCTTTCTTCTCGGTGTGTCATTTCACTAATATTATCCTTATCATCGGTGACATGGGTCTAATTATTTATTTTGTCCTTATGTCCCTATGCTCATTAATTTAGTTGTTTTTTTATTTCTTACTTTAATTCTTAGTTGTTCTTTTATATTTCTTTCTCTAACCCTTTTCTTTACAACTGTCCTGCTTGGAAAACCCAACTAAGCTTGCAAGAACCTATATTTTTCTTACTAAGGTGATGAAAGAGGCGCAATAATGAGGTCGCGTGTAGAAATCTAGTGGTGATAACCCCTCCAAAGCCAGACCAATCGTAGTGGAGGAACTCATATAGAGGGCTTGTCTTGGGATTTCGTTGATCGCATTTGCCACGGAGCTTCATGGGTATTGAATATATTCGAGGTCCTCAATCGTATTCCATAACACTTGATTTCAATACCCTTGATAGGTTTCGAGCTTCATACCCTGCTCATTGTGGTCCACCCGACCGTCGACTATACCCGCCTGGTAGTTGTTCACGAGCTGGCAACCTAGTTGCCTTTATTTTAGGGACTTACATAGGTGACTGCGGTGGTATATCATGGTGCCTAGGGCAGACATTAGGTCATAGTTTTCAGAGTATACCAAGATGGTGCTTCTGTATTTGAGTTTCACTTGCATCGGTAAGTTGCTCTAGTGTTGGTTGGCATAATTGTTCTTCCAACTAGTTAGTCGTTTTCTTGATTTTCCTTTAGGAATTTTTAGTGTGTGCTCTGTGCTTCTTAGTTTTCCATAGTGATTTAGTTAGTCATGGCTTTGGGTCTTTGACCTAGGGTGGTAGATCGCCCACTTTGTTGGTCTTGAGGACTTTTTCGGTCTCCGCTTAGAAACGTGGAGTTGCCTCTTGTTGGTCACTATAATTACTTAATTGATTTAAACAATCAAGTGATACATAAATTATCAACCCAGGGAAGTCTTTTATTTCAAAGATAGCCACGCACTGTATATGCTCAATTCCAAAAGCAACTTAGTGTTGTAGTAAAGAACTTATACTAATCACACTTGCTTGAATAATCTGAAGCTCTGAATTAAATCACAGGAAAGTAACTCCCCTATTGCAATTCTTTAAAGATCAATCTAAGAATCCTGGATTACATTAAAATAACACTTGCAATGGGAAAGAACAACTATTCTGCAATCAGAGAACAGGACCCTTACTCTCAAACAAAGACTTCAGTACTAACACTCTTTCATGAAAACAGTAATGCAGACAACAATTAACTCTATCTAACAGAGAACAAAGCCACCTAGTTCCTTCCTTTCTAAGCAGGAGCCTTGAGCCTTATTTCTGTTTTAGCACACTTGTGAGGTTGAGGTTTACAGAGAACAGGGCATCCTGATCTCTTCTTTTCTGAGTAGAGATCCTTAACCTAGTTTCTGTCTAGCACAATTGCAGAAGTAATGGGAGTCTACAGAGAACATGATGTTTTGGTTCCTTATGTTCTGAGCAGGAACCCTTAACCCAATCCCTAGTTATCACACTTGCAGAGGTAAATGAAATCTACAGAAGACAAGGTGTTTTGGTTCCTTCCTATCTGAGCAGGAACCCTTAACCAAATCTTTGGCTAGCACACTTGCAGCAGTAAAGGAATTCTACAGAAGACAAGGTGTTTTGATTCCTTCTTGTATGAGCAGGAACCCTTAACCAAATCTCTGGCTAGCAAACTTGCAACAGTAAAGGAATTCTACAGAAGACAAGGTGTTTTGATTCCTTCCTGTCTAAGCAGGAACCCTTAACCAAATCTCTGGCTAGCACACTTGCAACAGTAAAGGAATTCTATAGAAGACAAGGTGTTTTGATTCCTTCCTGTCTGAGCAAGAACCTTTAACCCAGTCTCTGCTAGCCTTATAAAATCATCACACAAGATTGCTGATAAAAAGAATTACAAATTCCATTCAATAAACTAAGACAGAGTCAGTAGTG
>ML838593.1:44254-55379 GCA_009831015.1 Picea engelmannii
GAATCAAACAGACAGATGTGCTTTATCCAAGGGTGACTCATTATGCTGCCAATAAAGAAAATACTTTTCCCATCCTCTTTTTGGGGTATATTTGATTTTTTTGTTCTTTTTGATGATTTTGAAAAAAAATAAAGGAATATTACGTTACAATGGAGGAAGGAGTACAGCAAACATACAAGCTCAAGGCACAAGGACAAGACTGATGTTCTGGGAAATGATACTCAGGAAAAATCCTCCAGTGGCCAAAGGTGTTAAGACCCAGAAGCAAACTATTACAAGGCTGATGGGTAAGGTATGCAAATGCAGTTGATAGAACACACGATGGTAACGTCCTTCGATGTAAGTTTAACGAGCCCAGAGAAGGGAAGCTCGGTGATTTTTCATATTTAGAGAGTCTGAAAAAGCATAAAAGGAAACTCCATGGGGGTACCTTTTTCGACAATAGTCTAGTCGGTTCGAAAAAGGGGTAAACTAGCACCGATTAGACATCAATTCAAAACCATTTTAACGAGTGTGACAAGGACAAGATCACTCGGCTATTTTTTCAATTTTAAGGAGTCTGAAAAAAGCTTAACTATGGACTCCGTCAGGAATGTTCTTCTGGACCATTTTAACAAGTGTGAAATAATAAGGTCACTCGGCGATCTTTTCAATTTTAGGGAGTCTGAAAAGATCTTAACTATGGACTCCATGGGGGTTTCTTTTTCATAAATTTAGTCCCTCAGGCCCGAAAAAGGAATAAAATTATACCTAAGGATACTCTTCTAAAGAATGGACATTCAATAGAGTATTCATTTGTTCATATAGTTGACCATCCGGACCGAAAAAGGGGTAAACTACCGCCGGACAGACGTGACTTCAAATTTCAGTTTAACGAGCATGAAAGATCACAAGATCGCTCGGCAATCTTTTCATGTTTAGAGGGTCTGAAAAGGGCTTAAAAGGAGACCCATTTAAGGAATGTTCTTCTAGACCAGTTTAACGAGTGTGAAGAAACAAGGTCACTCGGAAATCTTTTCATCTTTAAGGAGTCTGAAAAGGGCTTAAAAGGAGACTCCATGATGGTTACTTTTCTCAGCTAATCCGAATGAGATCGAAAAGCATAAATGTAGTCTCGTCGGATGTTGCTTTCGGATCTCAAAGTGATCTTGAAAAACAACAAAGTTAGCTCATGATAGACTCTTTGTGGGTCGATGCCTGGCATTTCCTCATAAGACCAGGCAAAAACGTCGCAGAATTCTTTGAAAAGATCCGTATAAATTTGAATCTCTTCGGGGGAGCAATTCGCTCCGACGAAGACATTCTCCATGATGGCATGGTTTCAGGAGATATTGATAGGTATAATTTCAATGATAGTCACCATATTGCCCTTAGCATAAATTTCTTGTGTAGCTAAGAGGTTAATAGGACACGTCTGATCTCCTGTCATGGTGATAGTGAATTCTCCTACTTCGATTCAGTGTAACTCTGGGAGGAAATATGATCTGTGATGAAGATCTTCCCAAGGTTTGTTCGGACTAGTCATTGCTTCTATTACAACTTTGTCAGAAGGCAAGACTAAGTCTAACGAATCGGTATTGGTGAGAGAACCCTGAGCCCAGATAGGCTCAAGAGGTGGATCCAACTCTTGTGCGGGAGTCGGATCAGGAGTGGCTAAATCTTGCTAGACTAAAGAGTACGCTACTTCAGCGGCTGACAAGGGCATGGACATGCCGGAGTGCCCTGTCTCATCCATCGTAGCTGATGGGGAAGGAAGAATCCATGGATCTTGAAAGTAGGTCATGCGGAACGACGAGACGTGAAAAATCTCATCCTTGTGGTGAGTCGATATAAACTTGACATCGCCATGAGGAGATGGGTAATCGAAAGTACCCATCAAATATGGGCACAAAACAACTCCTACGTTAACGACACCGGCTTGAGGATTATCAATCATGGGAACTGTGGATGCCCACAAAGCTGGTTCGGGTCTAGAGAAGGACAATTGATCGATGGTCACTATCCGGCCTTCATGCGGAAATAATAAGACTCGAAAAACTGTAGCGACCACAGCTTGCATAGCATAAGTCCAACTACGACCTAACAAGAGATTGTAGTCGAGGGGGGCATCGACTACCTCTACTTCGACGCACATGGTCTTCCCTCCTAACTGCACAGGGAAAGAAGGAATGATGCCATGTGGTCGGAATGAATGATCGTCGAACACAGTAAGGAGAGTAGGTGATGGAGACAACTCAAGCTGACCAATGGCTTTCCAGCATGCTAACGACATAATGTAAGTCGAAGCGCCCTCGTCGACCACCGTGCGGAAGATATTCTGCGTAAACGTTTTTGTGGGATGAGCCACTACTATCTGACACACGACGTGGTAAGGAAGACGAGGCTTCAAGTCAGTCGTATCTAACATGATGGTACCCAGGTTACAAGTCTCATTAGAGCCTAAAGCAGTCAGCAAGGCTTTTCTCTAAGCAGGGCAACTTTAGAGAACCTCCAAAGTGGACATAGCACAAGGGGTTTGAGATAAATCTTCCACCACAGAGTAATTATGGGCGTCCCTTGTGTTTGGATTGTGAGAATCTTTCTTAAATGCACCCTTTAGAATGCGTGTCATTGTTTCACCCAACGTATTCTCGATCTGTAGAGGAAGGGATGGGATCTTGGCTTCTTTACCCTTTTCAGAGGCGCTTGGTTTACTATAGTCGTGCGCTCTAGTCGTTATTAAAGCATCACCCCTAACCATATATACATTCGCGGATGAGGAATTGTTTGGAGGAGGGCAGGTTTCTTGGCTGCCCCCTTCGGCACTTGTAGAGGCTTGAGTTAAATTTTGCCCGTGCTGAAAGGGATTAGTCAACACGGCTTCCTGTTGCTGTGTGACAAACTTCTGGGCCTCTACAAGTTGAGTACATAGATGGGTCGGGTGGTCTTCCGCACACAAGTTGCACGGATATCTCGCCTTCCGCTTTTCTGTGGTGCCCTCGCCAGCATTGTCAGTGGGTTTTCTCTCCCCCTTACCCTTCTTTCATTTTTTTTTTTTCCCTTCAGCCTGTTGGTTGGCCTTTGGGTTAGTCATCTGCACGGAGTGTACTTCCGACATTTGGGTTGGAGGAGCAGCCAAAGCAGTAGTCTGGCTGGCCACTGAGTGTTGTATGGATAACTGTTGCAATTGTTTTGTCAATTACTTAGCGGGCTTGGTTTGTGCTGAACCAACAATACCATCGGCATGTGGCCCAACTCTCTGTCTAGTTTTATCCAGGATTGATTGTGGAGCATCCGGCAGGATGTTGTATAATAGACCAGACTGAGAATAGATGAGCTCAAACTGTTGAGCCCTCATGATGGCATCTTCTTCGGAGAAAACTCCTGAAGTCGCGACGTCTTTGGATAATTGTGGGACTAAAGACTTAAGGAACCACTCAAGCAGGAATGCTGGTGGGACTAGTACTTTGATTAGACTCTTTCAGTGTCTCCACTCTCGGATATGATCAGAGATATGGTCTGTTGTCATATGTTCGAAATTAGCAAGCAGCTCTATGACCACATCGTATCTCATAGGTAACTGGAAATGGTTAAGGAAGGCCATAGCCAGTTTGCCAAAAGAAGAATATTGTGAGCGATCAAGCTCGATGTACCATTTCGCGGCACTCCCAATAAGAGTGTGTTGAAACAATCACAACTGGACATAGTCATATTTCAGTGAGTTAGATGAACACCAAAGGTGGAAAGTAGTCACGTGATCACCTGGATCTTCGTTAGGCTTGGCCTCGAACTTTGGAATGTCCGAAGGCAACTTCGTTGGCATAGGAGGCCAATGTGGATCGTGACAGATAGGATCATTTAACAACCTTTTCAAATATGGCAAGTGTAACATCTCCATGAATGGTAGTTTGGGTTGCTACTGATAGCCAGGGAAAAAGGGTCCTGGAGTTTGACTAGCACCAGGTTGCCAGGGAAAGTTTGGCTGCTGGCCTGGAATCTGGTAGAAACCATGGCCCTGACCAGCGTAAGGGATTTGCATCTGTGGAGACATCATTGGCTGATTCCCCATAAAGGACATAGGATGTTGGGCATTCATCGTGTTTGATGTACTTTGGGAAGGATTACCCCATGCCGGTCCCAATGGGAGAGGCATAGAAGTCTGTCCGGGGTGCCATTGACTGTGGAAAGAATTACCCCAGAACAACATTCCAGAGGAAGGAACAGATCATTGTCCTGAGTTCCAAGGTCCTGGTATATGTGCCCCTAGCGCAGGAATAGTACCTTGCACCGGAGTAGACTGTCCAAAAATAGGTGTGCCTCCATATGGGAAAGTAGTGGATGCGAAAGTGTTATTACCAAATGTATTGTTCCAAACAAATGGTGACGAAACTACCGACAGAGTTTGCGCAGGTGTTCCTTGACTCCCGGCTCCAAATGAACTCATGTGTGTAGGCTACCCGGTGGACTGCTGATGCAGACCACCAAGCGGAGGGGACGAAGGAGAGATATGACCTCCAGCGTAAGGAAAAACATTGAAAGGGATAGGAATGCCCCCAAGTTGACCTTGCAGAGGAGCGTTAGAGATCCCTGCCCCCAGACCCAAAGTCTGTAAAGTGGAGTAAGTGAGTGCAGGACTGGTGCCCGAACTAGGCATACCATATGAGAACGGAGGGCCTATCGCACTAGGTGTGAAGGGAGGTGTGGCCGCCGCAATAGAAGGGGATAGGCCACTGTGCGACGTAGTTGCGGTCGAGACCGTAGTGGCTCAGACTGACGATGGAAAGTTAGGAGATGCTTCTCCTGTGGTAGCAACGGTGATGGGAATGGAATAATTCCTAGAGGAAGTAACAACGTTTGTTGCCATAGCTGTGTGAGGCACTGACAGGCTTTCATAAAATTGAATTGGCACAATAACTTGCGGCCAAGTATCAGTGGTTGGGGTTTCAACCAAACCAATATTGGTGATTGATTCCTCCGGGAATTGTTCGGGCTCAATGGTTTGAAACCCGGTTGCTTCGAAAGACCCTTGTTGGTCTAGCCTCCGCCTCAATGATGGCGGGGGTGGCTCCAGTATAACCGGCGGCAGGCCCAAAAGCCTTCGTGACCGGCGGAGCCCTGAATCCTCCACGGTGTGAGAATATCCACGACACGCTAAGTTATTCTACATGATCAAACAGTAACACACACTAAAAAAGAATCCCCTAAGAGATAAATCAAGCAAACACTAAACTAGTTGGAAGAACAGTTACAACAACCAACACTAGAGCAACTTACCGGTGCAAGTGAAACTCGAAAACAGAAACACCCTCCAGGTATACTCTATAAAGCGTGGCCAAATGTATGTCCTAGGTACCACGGTATACCCCCGTAGTCACCTGTGTATGTCCCTAAAAAGATTGGCAACTAGTTTTCCAGCACGCGAACAGTCACCAGGCGGGTACAGTCGATAGTCGGGTAGACCACAATGAGCAGGGTATCAAGCCCGAAACATGTCAAGGGTATCGAGAGAAGATGGCCCGGAAGACAACTGAGGACCTCGAACGAATTCAAGACCCACGAAGCCCCGTGGAAAATGCAAACGATGGAATCCCTTAACAAATCCTCGATATGTGTTCTCCACTACGCTCGGTCCAGCTTTGGAGGGGTTATCTCCGCTACCTTTCCTTACACAACCTCGTGTTTATCCCCTGAGTTAGAGGGGGGTCCCGGATAACTTTCATGTAACTGGACTTCTACACTCTCTATGACAGACTCCAATGTTTGGTTTCAGTGGCCTTGGAGAATTTACTCTCCAACCTATTCCAAGGCCCTAGTCCTGAGCTAGTGTATGCACCCTACAAACGAAAGAGTCTAATAGATTTTAAATTAGCGTTGCTTTTAATGGGATTTTTTATGTCACAAAGTATGAAGGTGAAACTGATGGTGTGTAAAGATTCAAATCAAAATGAACAAGAAATGCTTGGAAACAAAAACTTTTACAAACAATGCAAAAACCAGCAACTTTTCAACAAGAAAGACTTCTTTTTATTTTCAACTTTTCTAAGATTTCATGCAGCAAACATAAAGGAATTTCGCTCAATCTGTGAGCTACTTATGCTCTAAATGCACTGCAAAAACTTATGAAAAAAGACTTCTTCCTAGCTACATATGTAGCAACACAATCTTCAAACAAAGAAGCAAATGAAAAGAGATAATTTTTTTTATTTGAGTGCTAAATGAAGCAACAAAGGGAAAATTCCGACAAGCACAAAAACAAGAAAACAAAATAAAATTCTGGCTTAAAGCGCAGATCGCAAAGAACCAGAGAAAAGATGCACAGTGGCAATCAAGAAAGAACCGAGTCTTACGCTTGTCTAAAAACCATAAAACAAAATCATTTTTTTTCTTTTTCTTTTTAATCAACAATCAACTAAGAAAAAAACAGGCTAAGGATGAGAGGCCCTAACCTACTGAATGTGAAGCCCTAGACTCAAACCCCTGAGAGGAACACTTCTCACCACAGGAGGGGATGACTGCCCCACCCAGGCTAAAAAGAAACCAGTCAATCCCGCGACTGTCACTGAAATAGCACGCGTGCAAATGCGTGCTGAGCTATAACAGCGCATGGGTACCCGCAAGCAGAACTTGCATAGGCCACAGGTCTATATAAATGCTAAGAAAAAACAAAACACAGGCAGCCCAGACTTGAAAAGGCCTCTGGTATTGACAACCAGGGTCTCCTAAAGGCTTGGATGCTTCTTCTTCAATAGAAAAGAAAAATAATTGCAAAAAGAAAAAAAATGCAATAAAGCAGACTGAGACAAGACTGTAAACCAGCAAGACCCAGACAGGATCCAGAAAGCCCCCTAAGAATGTAAAATTCTGACAGGGAAGAGGAGACTGCCTCTTAAGCTCTCTGAGCCCTACACGCTACTGAAACCACTACAGCAGGCGTTCAAATGCGGGTTGTAGAAGCTTAGGGCACGGGTTACATGCGTGCAGGCCTTCTGCAGGCCGCGTGTACCTCTGTGTGTCCCGATAATAAATGTCAATCACAGTCAAGGAAAAATTGGTATAAAGAACTAGGTTCCCTGCTAGCTATGACCTAACAGAAAACAGACAAACAAAGAAACAAAAAATCTAATTCTTTGACTACCCAAAAACCTTCAACTAAATCTGAAAACCCTAAGAGTATCTATCCCCAGTGGAGTCGCCAATTCTGTTGTTGGGAAATAATACCCTACGGACTAACAAGCTAGGGCTTTAAACTTGCATGCAGATCATGACCCTTAAGAAATCACTTTTAACCTACCACCCCAAACCTAAAACCCTTTTTCACATGCAAACATGGAAAGAACCTACTAACCTTTTTTACTGATGTTTGGTGTAGATCCTCCGTTGCACTTTATCTTCTTGTTTCTGTTGCTCCTTCCAAAGACAATCCTGCAAACAAGACAAAACACTACGCATGCATGCTATTTTTCTACTAGAGGGTTAGAGATTAAGCATAAATCAAATAAAACATATATAAGTCATGAATTGGGACGGGAAAAGTATTCTTTACTAATCTCAAGATGAATCAACTTACAATAATGATAGAGATCGGCCACCACTCCTCGATCCTGATCCTGGGCTCCTCCTCTTCTTTTTCCTCCAACTGCTTTGCTTAAATTCTTCTTAGGATTGAGGAAAGGCTAAAGTGTTGGGACAAATGGATTTGGCAATTGGGCAGAGTTTCCTTGCTATCTTTTTCCTCTTCCAAATAGTACCCCTACCCCTTCTTTTATAGGCTAGAAGGAGCTAGGGATTTGGACAAACTCTCGGCCATGCATGGCCAGGAGTTTCAGTTAACTGACCCACAGCTTTTTGTCCCGTCGGCAACTTTCCTATTTTTGTGTTTTTTAAGGTAAACGCTGGATGTAGTGGGCCTGCTAGCGTTTGCCCGCAGGCTGTAGTGGGCCTGCTAGCGTTTTCTTTTGGATAAACACGGGTTGTAGTGGGCCTTCTAGCGTTTACTTTTTAAAAATGGAGTTTTTAGAAGAGTTGTTCAGTAGTTTTTTGGCAAAGAAGGGATATGAGTTGGCCTGATGCCAGGTAAGCATGTGTGGTGCAATTTAGGGTTATAACAGGGTGAGGTGATTTTAGACCATGTAGTCCCACAACCTATTCATCCATTGGTTGCAAAAATGTTCATGTCGATGCAGTCATCGGATGATCCCACTCTTCTTTTAGGGAGTGATGTGTCTACCGACTATGTTTTTAGCATTTTTGGTTCAGTATTTTCAAAACAAGGGGGCATTCTGCTCATTCTGAGCACACCCCCTCCAAGCCCTAGGATGGTTTCCTTTGATTGGAATGACCTTGTTCAGCCTCATCTTCCTTCCTCCACACCCTTTCAAATAAGGGTTGAAGTTAATTCAACAAACATTTATCGATGTATTGTGGATGAAGGAGCCTCAACAAGTATTTTATCCTCCTCTGTTTGGAAATTCTTGGGTTCTCCCAAGCTTCTGTCTAATTCACATGAGTTGTTGGATTTTTATAGACACCCTAGTGAATATTTGGGGGTTCTTCCTCAGTTG
Source organism: Picea engelmannii (assembly GCA_009831015.1). NCBI lineage: Eukaryota > Viridiplantae > Streptophyta > Pinopsida > Pinales > Pinaceae > Picea > Picea engelmannii. The sequence goes on from ML838593.1 coordinate 52,795, forward strand.
CCTATATCGTTTGGTGGGAATATTGTTCGTGTCAATGTTATAGTGGTGCAAGGCCCGTTAGATTTCAACATACTTCTTGGGCGTGATTATGTATATGTTATGAACGTTGTGGTATCTACACTCTTCCGGGTGATGAATTTCCCTCACAATGGAAGCATTGTCACTATTGACTAGCTGGCATCTGATAATCACCATCCTAATTCAGCATTAGTTCAGGCTTCCCCTTTACATGTTCCTAGTGTTTGTGTAGACTCCACCCCACCACGGGTTAATTATGTGGTGTCTTATCCTCGTTGTTCAATTGCTTCTGAGCAGGAACCTGTGTAACCATGTTTTCCCTCTCAAGACTTGGTCTCAGCAATTGATCCATTGGTTTATCCAATGGGGGCATGGGAACCCTTGCTTCCCTCTCTTGGTCCAAGTGGGCTTGAGTATCCTTCTAAGTCTGATCTCGTTGTTTGTGGATCCTCAAGCCCTCATGCTCATGATTCTTCGCTGATAGACTATGTCAATCCTGGCTAGAACCTCCATCGTCATATGGATTATGGTCAGTTTACTTCACCTATTGGGACTGTCGACCCTCGTTTGCATGATTTCTTAGATTTTGAATTGTCTTCAGATAAGGATATCCTTGAATCCATGACTATGTTTTCTATATCGTGGGAGGAATTACACCGTGGTTTGTGTTTTCTTCCCTTTTGGTAGACTTTCCAAGTTGACTATCGAAGAGACTCTTGGCCTGAGCCTAGTAGCGAGCTCTACCTGAACCAGTTTCATACATGAGTCGTAGCCTCCACGGGTATTCTTTTTATCCCTTTTCAGACCCTCTAAACATGAAAAGATTTATGAGTGATCTTGTGGCCTTTCAAGCTTGCTAAACTAAAATTTGAAGTCACGTCCATCTGGCGGTAGTTTACCCCTTTTTCAGTCCAGATGGTCAACTTTACGAACAAATGTATACTCTAAGAGATTTGGTTCCCTAGAAGAGTATTCTCAGGTATAATTTTAATCCTTTTCGAGCCTAAGGGACTAAATCTACAAAAAAGATACCCCCACGAAGTCCATAGTTAAGCTCTTTTTAGACTCCCTAAAATTAAAAAGATCATCGAGTGACCTTGTTCCTTCAAACTCGTTAAAATGGTCCAGAAGAACATCCCATATGGAGTCCATAGTTAATCTCTTTTCAGACTCCTTAAAATTGAAAAGATGATCGAGTAACCGTATTCTTTCACACTCATTAAAATGGTCAAAAAGAATATTCCTGTGGGAGTCCATAGTTAAGCTTTTTTCAGACTCCTTAAAAATGAAAACATTTCTGAGTGATCTTGTCTTTATCACACTCATTAAAATGGTTTTGAATAGACATTTAGTCGATGCTAGTTTACCCCTTTTTGAATTGACTAGACTATTTTCGAAAAAGGTACCCCAATGGAGTCTCCTTTTACACTTTTTCGGACTCTCTAAATATGAAAAATCGTCGATCTTACCTTCTCTGGGCTCTATAAAATTACATCGAAGGATGTTACCATTGTGTGTCTTATTAATCATGTTTTCATACCTACGTCTTTGGCCTAATGTCAGCTCCATGTTTCTCTCAATGAAACCATCTGAAGCATGCCTTATATGCAAGCCTTGTAGCACTTTACCTCTGCATCTTGACACATTTGGCCCCTGGAGGATTTTTCCCGAGTGTCCTTTTCCTGCATATGTCCCTTTTCCCTGGGCATCCCTATGTTCTGTGCACTTGGAACTAGTATGTTTGCGACACTCAATCCTCCTTTGTAATGTAGTATTCTTTTATTCTTTTTCAATATTTCCAAAATTATTGAAAAAGACAAAAAAATCAAATATACCCAAAAAAGAGGAAGGGAAAAGTATTTTCTTTTTATCGCCAGCACAATGAGTCGCCCTTGGACAAAGCACATCCTTTTGGGTTTTTTTCAAGCCCTGGGATTTAATATGACCTTAGGAAGTTGTTCTCTCTACATAGAGTTGTGTCCTCCTCAATTTGGTTATTCTTTCAAAACATATGGAGAGTTTGTGTTGCCTCCTGCATTGTGAACTTACATCAACATCATGTTGCCTGAGTGTCATCTTTTGTCATGCTATTGTCCAAGTGAAGTTTTTACCCAGCTTGAGTCAGTCCCTCTGCAGTATTGTCTCTTACCCCCATGCCCGGCCATCCCATCAACCCAATCAAGTCTTTGTTCAGAATCAGTATAGCCCTCATCTTGATCATCAATATCCTCTCGTCCGTTCATGACTAGTCATCGAAGACCTCTGGGTAGTGAAGTTGTACACTCGTATTTACACTCCTACCTGAGTTGTGAAGATTTTGAAGTTGTTTCTCGAGCTCTACAGGCCTCATCTCTAGCCATCAGGCCTTATTTTCTTCTGAAGATGGATACTATACATGTATATCTTCTTGATTTCGAGATGTAGGTCCGCTATGTATTGCTCTCAGCTACACTTTATATAGTTATCTGACATGGATCTACAATGTATTTGATTGGCAGCCATGATTGTATTTCATCCCGAGCATGGGTATGCCCACCTCAGTGAGACAATTGTTATTTTGCAGATGG
>ML838595.1:0-44151 GCA_009831015.1 Picea engelmannii
TCCATGTATGTATGCTTCCCAACAAGGAGTGTTTCACTTTTATCCCCTTAACTCGCCTTCTAACATTACCTTAAAGAAGAATTGTGACCCCAAGATGAATGCTTAGCTAAAGGCATGTTTATGTCCCTGATTTTACAAGGGTGATAGAAAATTCTATCATCAATCCATGCACTTTCCTATCAACATTTTATTATTAATATTTACACTTTCCTATCTACATCTTCATTTTCCTATTTGAAGGGACTAGATCTAAAATTAACAATGTTATTTGTTTGTATTCCTTTGTATTAATATTTACGCTTTCCTATTTACATGTTTTTTTTTTATCAATTTTCCTATTTGAAGGGATTTGATCCGAAATTAACAATGTTCTTTGTTTGTATGCCTTTCTCTAAAATTGACAAATGTACCATAAATTTAGTTCATATGATTTCTAAGATCAATGGTCACCAATTCATTTGTAACAACTAAGAAGAGTCTCTTTAGCATGTCCCTTTCTCTATTCCTCACCTTTAGAAATATTGCTAGCATCTCCTCTATCATAAAAAAATATCGTTTCATTTCCATTAGGAGACATGAGCTTCTTGAAGCCCTCTACAATTGACATAGAGTCTTCTAGTGCACCCTTTTACCTAGACAGGTTTCCCTCCCACAAGATATATATCAGTAATTCATTTTATCCCTTGTGCCATCCCTTTATCATGTTCCTATACAATCCTCAATCCAAATTTCCCATAGCCCTTCCTCTCCATCCCTTTATCATGTTCCTATACAATCCTCAATCCAAATTTCCCATAGCCCTACCTCATGTCATATACTTTCTTTTGGATACATCAATAGATTTGTTCACATGATCAATAACAATAGAGTTACATATGAGGAAGACCTACACATTGAGTTCCTCAAACATGGTATTCACTCTATCAACTCCAATATTGTCAATTTGTTTGATTTATTGTATTGTTTGATCAAGTTCTCCTTTCACATGGTTCCACCATATCATCCACCCCATTTTGAAATCAAGGTTTAGTTAAGATCCTACATTTACATGACCATCATGATTGGACACACTTAAATACATGTTATCAAATTTAGTTAAGATTCTGTGTGAATGGCATAATTTAAAAAAAAAAAAAACCCAATATTGGTCGCTTTAGCGACTATCATGTTCGTCGCTAGTATTGTCAATTGGTTGCAAACATCAATGTGTTAGTCGCTAGATATATCAACATGTTCGTCGCTAGAGCGACCAACGTGTTAGTCGCTTGTATTGCCATTTTGTCGCAAACTAGGTCACTTGGTTGTTCTAGCGACTAATTGATCCTCCTTTGTTTGACCTTTTTAACTAATGGTTTGGTCTCTCTAGAGACTAATATTCATCGTTCTAGCAACTCATAGTGGTTTATTGACTAATTTTTCCAGGGTTGTCTTGGTCACTCTTGTGACTAATATTAGTCGTTTGACCGACTAACATTTGTCGCTAGCCAAACTTTTCCCTATTGTGAATAGGCTTCTTTTCCCAGTCGCTAGACCAACAAAGATCCATGTGTGGCTGCTAGACCGTGAATGAATTCCGACCAAAAAAAAAATCATCTTGGTCGCAAAAACGACTCTATGCCGACGAAAATTTGTCTCTACTTTGTCGCAAAGACGTTCAAATTTAGTAGTGATTTCCAGTAGATTAGAGTTTGAATGCACTAATAACACTGCCGAATAGGAAGAAATTCTACAAGGGCTTAAGAAAGATTTGGATATGGATGTAATAAATTTAATAGTGTTCGGTGATTCAGAGATAGTGGTCAAATGGGTAAGAAACTCCATACATTGCTTGTCACCGCATCTGAGAAGTTACCAAACTGAGGTATGGAATTTGATACATAAATTCTTATCATTTAACATCCATTTTGTTCCTAGATTAAGTAATTCTAAGGATGACCTATTGGCTAATGTCACTTTTAAACATTTTCCCGTAGAAGGTCTCTCTCTGAATGCATTTTCGATTGAATTATTGTTCAGGCCATCGATCCTAGACAACATCGCCAATTGGAGAGTTTTCGATGATTATCAACAAATAATTAACTTCTTGCATATGGAGGACACTTTCCAAGGTTCCATTATCGATGAAGGAACTCACGATGAAAATCTCCGCAACTTCACGGTAATATCAAATCCTAGATCTCCCAAATTGACATATGATCTGGTAAACTCTATTCCTAAATCTATGGTAAGACGAGAAAAGTTTTATGACTTGCATGATAAGATTAGAGGGTTAGTAAATTGTAAAACAAATATCTCTTCTCTAGTTTATGAAACAGTCAACTTAGGGACTAAATAAAATCCCCAAAACATTAATTTGGGAAAAGGATGTTTTGAGAAAGAACGATCTGCTTTTATAAAATTATTTAAATAATTCAAATACATTTTCTCTTGGACATATGATGATCTAAAAACATTTGATCCTAATATCATACAACATGTCATCCCCATGAAACCCCAGACTCAACCTTTTCAGCAGAAGATGAGAAAGATGCACCCTAAGTTGGAACCCACTGTCAAGAAAGAACTAAATAAGTTACTGAATGAAAATATAATATTCCCGGTGAGACACACACAAAGGGTGTCTAATCTAGTTCTTGTAAGGAAGAAAAGTGGTGAAATTTGACTATGTGTCAATTTTTGTAACTTGAACCGAGCTTCAGACAAAGATAATTATCTCGTTCCTCCAATGGAACAAATTCTCCAATAATTTTCTAGTTCCAAAAGACTGTCTCTGTTAGATGGTTTTTCTGGATATAACCAAGTCCTCATGTCTCCCTTGGATCAACTCAAAACCACTTTTCGTACCCCATGGGGCACTTATGCCTATAGGAAGATGCCTTTTGGGCTTATAAATTCTAGGGCCACTTTCCAGAGAGCAATGGACATTGCTTTTCATGGCCTCCTAAATCAATCAGTAGTGGTATATCTTGATGATGTAACCATTTTTTTTCTAAAAAAAAGAAGGATCACGTGTCTCACCTTAGGGTTGTCCTAAAACGATGCCACAAATATGGCATATCTCTTAACCCTAAGAAATTAGTCTTTTCAGTTGAGAAAGGAAAATTACTTGGGTTCATAGTGTCCAAAGATGCAATGATTATTGATCCCGAAAGAACTCAAGATATTGCTAAACTCTCCCCTCCCTCTTCCAAGAAAGCCATGCAATCATTTTTAGGCAAGATTAACTTTGTCATAAGGTTTGTCCCAAGTTTCTCAAAAATGGTAAGGCCATTGAAGAATTTAATTAAAAAGGATGTCCAATATCATTGGGGACCACAGGAAAATCAAGCCTTTGATTCCATCAAAAAATCCATAATGGAAGCCCCTTCCTTGATGAGTCCTGATTTCTCGCAAGATTTCACTCTTTACACTTTCACCTCCGACCGATATTACGTTGTTGTGTTAACCCACAAGAATACTGAAAGTAATGAAATACCTATTGCCTTCATGAGCTTATCTTTCAAAGGAGCAGAGCTTAACTACCCAACTATAGATCTGTTAATGTTTAATACATTATTATAGTTCTTTACATTTCAATAGATAACAATAACATAATACAAGATCACTGAGAAATACACAATCACAAGAGACACAACATTTATCCTGGGAAACCCTCTAGGGGATGAAAACCCAGCAAAACTTCCTTATTATAGATAGCCAATACAATGCCAAGAGATAACTCAAACCAAAACATAATATCCTCTCCCAAAGATGCGCCACTCTCTCTCCTTCTTCTCTAACTGTAATTACGAAACTTGTCTCTCAAAATGAGCAAGTGAGTTGTCTGTCTAAGTGAGGTGCTAGCCTCCTTATTTATACAAGACTGGCATGTGTGAAGTGTCTCTTCACTAGTAGGGCCGACTTCTCTAACTAGGTGGTTATAACCACCTTTATTATATTTCGGGGCCTCTTTAATATCTTCTGGGGCCGACTTCTTATTCTGCCTATTACAATTATCTTTTGACCAATCCGCAAAAGGGGATTTGGTCCTTTATAATAACTGACATGATCAATCCACAATGGGGATTGATCCAATGAATAATATATCAAATAATAATAAGAATACACTTTGCAATTACATTATTTTAACACTCCCCCTTAACAAGAAGGGTATTCTTCAGCAACATCATGTGAGAGAGAGAGGCCTTTATCATCAACAACATCAAGTGGGTTAGAGGACAACATCATCAATATCATCTTGGAACACTGAATGGCGTATCTATAAATCATCGGAAGTTTTCTTCAACGGTAGCATTGTCATTCTCAAAGGAATGCAATCATCATCTACATCAATATGTATTAGTGTAAAACTGATACATCATCATCATCATCACAGCACGAGGCTGGATCATCATAATAACACTAGACTGGCTTTACATCACAGCTATCCAGCTGGAAGCACAGTTCTAGTCTCATCTCATTGTCTTTCTTTACATCACAGTTGTCAATATGGAAGCAAGATGCTCATCATTATTTACATCACAACCATCATGTAGGAAGCAGGATACTAGACTGGCTTTACGTCACAACTATCCAACTGGAATCTCAGTGCTAGTCTCATCTCATCATCTTGCTTTACATCACAACCATCAGGTCGGAAGCAAGGTACTCGTCCTACTTTACATCACAACCATCAGGTCGAAAGAAGAATACTAGACTGGCTTTACGTCATAGCTATCCAGTTGGAATCATGGTACTAGTCACATCATATCATCTTGCTTTATGTCACAACCATCAGGTTGGAAGTGAGGTACTTGTCCTGCTTTACGTCACAACCATCAGGTCGGAAGTAGGATACTAGACTGGCTTTATGTCATAGCTATCCATCCAGAAGCTGAGTGCTAGTCACATCACATCATCCTTCTTTATGTCACAACCATCCAGTCAGAAGAAAGAGATGTTTCATCACAGAAACTACTCCCCCTTTAGAGGAATGTCCTTTCGGAATATACCAAGCTTATCTCGAAAGTGCTCAAAATTTATAAGAGATTGAGGCTTGGTCAACACATCAACAACTTGTTCATCTGTGCTAATGTACTAAATATTTAAGGCTCCTCTCTGCACCATGTCATGGATGTAATGATATCAGATCTCTATGTGCTTCGACCAGTCGTGGAATACAAGATTCTCTGTCATCTTTATGCAACTCTGGTTTTCACATAGGATTGTGGTAGCTTCCATCTCTAGGTCAAATAGACCGATCAACAACTTTTGAAGCCATATAGCTTCGCAGCTGGAAGAACATGCAGCAATGTATTCTGCTTCTGATGTGCTGAGAGAAATGTTGGATTGCTTCCTAGTCTTCCATGAGATCATAGCTTATCCCAAAATGAAACAACATCCTGAAGTGCTTTTCCTGTCAGAAACACTTCCTGCCCAATCTGCATCAGTATATCTACTCAATGTGAAATTATGATCTCCGTCATAGCTGAGACCACAATCTATTATACCTTTAAGGTACCTCATCACATGTTTTGCAGCCTCTAGGTGAACATGTGTGGGTTCTACCAGAAACTAAATCAATATGTTCACGGAAAAAAAAATGTCTGGTCTAGTGCTCATCAAGTACATCAGCGATCCAATAATATGTCTGTATAGTGTGGCATCAATCAACTGTGACGAAGTGTCGACCAACAGCTTTAGCTTCGCTTCCATGGGTGTATTCATGGACTTGCATTCCAGCATGTCGAATCTCTTCAGGATTTCGACTGTATACTTCCCTTGGTTAAGGAAGATCCTCTCAAGACTCTTCCATACCTCAAGACCTAAGAAATAATGCATTAGGCCAAGGTCTTTCATTTCAAATTCTAAGGCAAGTCTCTTCTTACATTCAGTGATGAAATTTTCTTCTCCAGTTAAGAATAAGTCATATAGTAGTAATATTATTGGCTCATCATTCATGACCTTGAAGTAGAGGTTAGAATCTGCTTTACTCTTGGTAAATCCTAAGCTCATCAAGAAACTGTCTATACGACCATACCAAGCTCTAGGATCTTTCTTCAATTTGTATAAGGCTTTCTTCAATCTGCATACATGAGACTTCCTGTCTTCAACCTCAAATTCTTGAGGTTTCTCTATATACACTTCCTCTTCAATGACATCATTTAGGAAAGTTGTCTTTTCGTCCATCTGGTGCAGCTTCCACTTCATCTTAGCTACAAGAGCTATGATGGTTCTGATTGAAGTGTATCTGGCCACAGGAGCGAATGTCTCTTCATAGTCAATGCCTTCCTTTTGAGAAAATCCACGAGAGACAAATATTTCTTTATACTTCTCAATACTTCCATCAGCAGCATGTTTTATTTTGAAGAGCCATTTGGAGGATACCACATCTTTACTCTTCGTTCTGGGAACTATTTCCCATACTTCGTTATTCATTATGTATTGGTATTCCTTTGTCATGGAATTTTCCCATTCTTTCCTCTGAATGGCTTCTTCAAAGAAGGTAGGCTCCTCTTTTAGAAGATCACACATCAAAGCCGTATAACTAGAGAATGGCTTTGGTCTTTTCACCTGTCTCGTAGTTCCTTGGGGAACACCATACTTCTCTCCATATTGAATAATCTCTCTAGCCCAATATGGCTTCCTTGTATGGAGGATCATCATCTGAGTAGGTTCTTGGACTTCTGATATATCATGGTCTTCTAGAATTTCCTCATCAGGGGAAGTTACAACTTCCCTCACTAGTTCTGCAGCTCTGGGAACCTCCCTCATTGCAGTACTAGGGGTTACGGGTTCCTCTTCATATGCTTCTTCAACCTGGCATCTTCCAGATTTCTTGAGCGTTGCATATTCATCAAAGGTCACATCCCTACTGATCTCAATGTGACAATGACCTGGTATATAGATTCTGAAGGCCTTGGAAACCTCACAATATCCCACAAATATTCCCTTCTTTCCTGAAGGTTCCATCTTGTTTATCTTCTCTTTTAGTATATGAATAAATACTGGGCAGCCAAATATTTTGAAATGGATTACCTCTGGCTTCTTTCCAGTGAACATCTCTTCTAGGGTCTTGAGCCCAAGTGCACTATGGGATAATTGGTTCTGCACATATACAGTTTCCATTGTTGCTTCTGCCCATAAGAACATAGGAAGATCTTGATCATGGATCATAGTCTTCACAGCTTCCATTATTGTTCTGTTCTTTCATTCAGCTACACCATTTTGTTGGGGATTATAGGGAGTGGTGAGTTCCCTCTTGATCCCAACATATTTGCAAAAGTTCACAAACTCTTTTGATGTATATTCTCCTCCATTATCTAACCTGAGTATCTTAATCTTTCTTTCAGAAAGATTCTCTATCAAGGCTTTGAATTCCTTGAACTTACTGAAGACTTCATCTTTAGATTTCAAAAAATATATTCAGGTCTTACGAGAATGATCATCAATAAATGATACATAATATACATACCCACTAATGGAGGACAATGACATTGGGCCACATACATCTGAATAAATGATCTCTGGGACTCCTTTTGCTTTGTTGTCTCTCTTCGAAAATGGGTTCTTGATGTTCTTCCCTTGTGCACATCCATTTCATACGCCTTCATGGTCACCTTTGAGTTCTGGTAAACCTATGACTGTTTTTCATATGTATGGTAGTGCCTTGTAGTTGATGTGACCTAATCTTCTATGCCAAATTTCACATGAGTTTTCAATGGCGTGGGTCATGGCAGCCACTGATTGACCCTTTAGTTTATACAAGCCATTTTCTTCACTTCCAATGATGATTGCTTCATTTAAGGTTTCTCCTTTAGCCCACATGAGAAATTATCCATCTATAAAGGCAACTCTGAAGCCTTTCTTTTATAAAGCTGAAATGGAGATTAGGTTCTTGGTCAAACCTGATACATATAGTATGTCCTTCATCTTCAATGAATTCCCTGAATTCAATTTGTGGTTTGATTCTCCCACTCCCTTGATGACATATTGGTAATTATCTCCAAGTGTCACTTTTTGAGAAAAATTCTTTTCTGAGATACAAGAGAGAATGTTTCTTTGTCCCGTAATGTGCTTGGATGAACCACTATAAATGAGCCAAGTGTCATATCCAGGTGTTACAGATCCTGAGAGGGCCGAGATTAAGACGTGGTCTTTGATCTTCTCTCTTATCATCTTTGCGGGTGGCTCTTCATCTTCGACTACATGGGCATGGTGCCTCTTATGTTTTTTCTTGTATTCTTCTCATCTGGATGGACAAAACTTTGCAATATGTCCCATCTTGTCACAATGATAGCATTGTATAGATGAGTAGTCTCTTTCCTTTCATTGTCCCTTCTTTTGAAATCTCCTTGGATGAGATTCTTTATGATTGAATTTGTTTGACTGTTGAGGATCTTTATGAGTCTCCTTTTGGAAGTAGGGTTTCTTCCTTCCTCCTTTGGTGTGAGTATATAGGGCTTGATCATCATCTCTTTCTAGTAATGCTTCACGATTCACTACTCTTGTCTCTTCTTGGATGCACTCTTCCCATAGACCATCAAACAATAGTTTCTTTGTTCTGGCACAAATTGTTTGGATGAATGCATCCCAAGGTATTGTGAGGCCATTTAGGGTTGTCATCACAAGTTTGTATTCATCTATAGTATCTCTGATTACTTCTAGTTGTTCTTTGAATTGAGATATTCTAGAGAAATATTCTTGAATAGATTCTCCTTTCTACATCCTTGTATTCTTCAGTTGAGTTCTTAGATTCATCTTCTGGTTTATGTTATTTCCTTCATACAGTCTGGTCAAGGAATCAAACATTTCTTTCGAAGTCTTCTTAGATGACACATAAGGAATCAGGTGGTCTTTGATTGAATCTGCAATGATTCTTTTGGCTATGATTGTGTCCTTTTGATGCTTTTCCTTTTCTGCAGCATCGGCGGGTTCTGGTACTTATTCTTTGACGAATCTTCCTAATTCATTCTCTTCAAGAATGAGGCCAATCCTATACTTCTAGGCATGAAAGTTTTCCACTCCTTCTAGCTTGTCAACAAGCTTAATGCTTGCCGACATCTTTTACCTGGAGCTAGGAAAATGATCGAAAATCAAAATGCTCAAAATCAAAATCTGAACTTACCAGGAGGTGCGCTTGGCTAAGGCGAGTAGCCTGGTGTGTTTGGATCTGAGAAAATCCAACTTTTTCTCCTCCAAACTTAATCTGCAGATTTCTGGACTGGTGCTTCTGGTTTTCTAGTACCTCTGGTACTCTGGCACTTCTGGTACTTTTGGTACACTGGTTTTCTGGTACTTCTGGTACTTTGTGAAAATAGTGTTTCACTTTCTGGGAGATCCAACCACTGAAAAGGTGCGCTGAGAGTGCCAAAGTAATCCTTGGGGGAGGGCGCACTTTTCTAGATGGTTTTAGGGCTAAAAAGATTCACCATCAAAAAGCCCTAATTTGCATGTACGACAACAGTGACATTTTTCATTCTTGTGAAAGATGCTCTCTCCAGCTTGGCTCTGATACCATGTTAATGTTTAATCCATTATTATAGTTCTTTGCATTTCAATAGATAACAATATCATAATACAAGATCACTGAGAAATACACAATCACAAGAGACACATCATTTATCCTAGGAAACCCTCTAGGGGAAGAAAACTGAACAAAACTTCCTTATTATAGATAGCCAATACAATGCCAAGAGATAACTCAAACTAAAACAAAATATCCTCTCCCAAATATGCACTACTCTTTCTCCTTCTTCTCTAACTGCAATTCCGAAACTTGTCTCTCAAAATGAGCAAGTGAGTTGTGTGTCTAAGTGAGGCGCTAACCTCCTTATTTATACAAGACTAGCATGTGTGAAGTGTCTCTTCACTGGCAGGGCCGACTTCTCCAACTAGGTGGTTATAACCACCTTTATTATATTTCTGGGCCTCTTTAATATCTTCTGGGGCCGACTTCTTATTCTGCCTATTACAATTATCTTTTGACCAATCCGCAAAAGGGGATTTGGTCCTTTATAATAACCGACGTGATCAATCCGAAATGGGGATTGATCCAATGAATAGTATATCAAATAATAATAAGAATACACTTTGCAGTTACATTATTTTAACAAGATCAACATGATTATGCTATTTTTAAAGCAGTGAAACACTTATGATCATATTTGCTAAAATCCAGAACTAAAGTCATTGTTCATTATCCTGCTGTCAGAAACTTGTTAGTACAAAAGGAATTGGGTGGAAAACGAGCAAAATGGATGACATCATTAAAAGAGTATGACCTCAAAATAACCCCTGTACAGATTGTCAGAGGTCAAGGCCTATGTAAACTAGTTATTGATTCAGTTAAAGAACAAGAAAGTCAAATCAATTCCTCAACTGTAAACCAGCAAGACAGAAAACAAATCAGTTGTACACAAGTTGTTGCTAATTATTGGTTTGATGATATTAATTTTTATTTAATACACGGTTCTTCTCCTCGCCATCTTGACCCTAAAAAGAGAAGAGCATTAAGACTAAAATCTGCACCTTTTCAGTTGATAAATGACGTATTATTTCGAAAGAATTTTGATAGTGTTCTCATGCATTGTTTGGAAAGGGATGAAGTAGAGAAAGTACTATCTGAACTTCATGCAGGTGAGGCTGGTGGGAATTTCGGTGGAGACACCACATCTCACAAATTATTAAGTGCTAGGTACTATTACCCCACGTTGTTCAAATATGCCCATGCATTATGTTGTAAATGCATAATCTACCAAAAGGCTGCTGGACGAGTAAAAAAGGCAGCATTCCCTTTGCAACTTGTTTTGGTGGATTCACCTTTTCAGAAGTGGGGTCTCAACATCATAGGGCCAATTAACACCACTTCTTCATAGCAACACAAATACATCATTACAGCAACGGATTATTTTACCAGATGGTTCGAGGTTGCACCTCTGAAAGTGGTAAACACTAACCAAGTAGTATCTTTCCTTAACACGAACATCATTACTAGATTCAGCATTCTTGAATGTTTGGTATTCGATAATGCTTCTTACTTTTCATCCCTCTATATGAGTGTCTTTGCTTTAGAAAAAGGGATCAAACTGAAATATTCTGCCAGCTACTATCCCCAAGGAAATGGCCTGGCAGAATCAACAAATAAAAATTTGATAAAAAACATTAAGAGGACAGTTTCTGAAAACCACAAAAATTGGCACAATGTGCTATTTAATGCACTATGGGATGATAGGGTGACACCAAAAACCTCTGTTGGAAATCCCCCTTTCTTTCTTGTCTATGAAAGAGAAGTGATTCTCCCTCCACATGTTCTGCTTCCCTCTCTACAATTATCGTAGAAGGTTCAAGAAGAGGAATTCCCTCCTCTTGAAAGTTGAATTAATGCCTTGTTGAAACTAGAGGAAGTAAGAGCACAAGAAAAGGAGATGTTGGATCAACATCAATAGATTGTGAAAGGCTGGTTTGATTCAAACTCTACTTCAGATAGAAACTTCGAGGTAAGAGATTTCGTTCTCAAATGGGATAAACCTCACGAAGGAAAAGTGGAACACACCAAGTTCCAAAACATGTGGCTAGGACCATTCGTAATCACTAAAAAACTAGGTCCCAGCTCTTTCTTTCTACACAATTTGGAGGGACATCCAAACACCTTCCCAGTGAATGGCCAAGCTCTCAAAAGGTAATTTTCTTGATAATTCCAGATCCACCTTTGTACATAATTCCAGATAAAGGCCTACTGGCAGCGAAGCAATGGTGGGTTCAAGAAAATTATCAGGTATAAATCTTGATATTGATCGTGAGTGCCCTTCATTTTGAATTGAAAATTATTGGACAGGGTAGAGGCGTCAGAGTATGTTAATTAACATCCCTGCTGAGGCTATGGACGCCTGCTAGCAGCAGTGGCCCTGTCAACAGTATCAGAGCCATTGGCTTGAATATTGTTTCTCTCGTAATTAAAATTTGTCACCGGATTTCATTTGAACAGAAAGACATCTAAAGCTAGACTGTGTGATGATTGTTGAAATTTGTTTGAGATGCTTGATTTCCTTCAGACTGTTCTTTGATCTTGAATCTTTCTAATCAATCCTAACATGAACTCATTGGTGATGCAAAGATAACTACTTCTCCCAGTAAGTCACCACTGTTGACAACTTTACATGTTTTTGCTATTTTGAACGACAAAGGACACTTCTTGTAGCTGCCTACACCTCATCCTGTAAATACTACCATTTAGGGGTGATTATTTGGCTAGAAAAAGGACGTTTGATTATTCTTGTTTTAATTTATATCTTTCTTTTTCATGCTTGATTCATGACTTGTATCCAAAGCTTGGTTTTTAAAAGGTTCAATGTGCTTACATCTGCCTCATGTCTCTTACTTGAATGATTTTTCTTTTTGAGTTCATCGAATATCGATATAATACTTCTGTTGATTTGCTTTTGGACTGTAAGCTTATATTTTTGGATCCTTTGTAAATCAACTATTATACCAAAAATCAATTCCCATTTGAATTATAAAAACTTATCCATTCCTACCCTTTGCAAATCGATTATATCCATTACATGATGTGGGAATTAAACACACCAAAACTGTATCATGTACTTCGTTTTGGCTGGTAGGATGAAGTGACAGGATTCTCATTACAGGTTAACGATTTTTGTAGTGCTATGTACTCAGGGCTTTCATTGCCAAAAGTGTTCAAAATCCATAACCAAGACCTTCATGTGTATATCACACAGGTTTTATGCTTGTTTTATTTTCGTTATATCCACTCAGAATTATCCCTCTTACCACTATCATCTAAACCCACAATTAGTTCGAGTCTCCCTTGTTAAAGTCTATTCGAACCCATAATGGCCCCTACCGTCTGAGTAAATCCAAATGGCTCTCAAGCATTGTTTCTTCATGATGATGCGAGTGAGGATCCAAAAAACCAGGGTTGGGATATGTTTATTAAGAATTTCCAAGGGTATAACCTACAAGTGGCCAAAGAATTCACCCTAACATTTGATGGATACAAAGAAAAGGTTGGTGATATTCAGTTGGAGGTCACCAAAAAGTTTTTGAGTGAAGCAATAGGGCTCCCTCTCACTGGTCAAAAGTGGTTCAAGAATTCGAAATTGGATGAAGTTCCCTGGAGTCTTTTCGTGACCTCTAGAAAGATTGACTACTATGTCAAAGGTATTTCGATCTCCCTGCTCAAGGTTAGATGGCATGGTATGTTAGCAGTTTTAAAATAATTTATTACCTATGAAGGTCATTATGGCTTGGTTTTTCTTTACCATGTGCGATTGCTCATGCATTTTATTGGCTTCCATTTAAATGTGTCGTTTTACCTGCTAAGAATTCTATAAAAATGTCAAAAACATATAAGAGGCAGAGCCTCGACTCTAGCCTCTGTCACCATGGTTTAATTAAAATATTGTTGTTTCATCATTTGAAAACTTTGGGTGATGATTGGGATGGGTTCTTAGCTCGAAATAGTTTTTTTATAGCAATTCTTGTACAAACCCCTGTGATGGATAAGCCTATGATAGAAAAACGTCTTGATTTCTCAAGTGGCAAGCCATATTTTTTGGATGAAAATCCTCATGAAGGGGTATTACCCGATCAACTTTTATGTGGGAAATAGGATGTTAGTTCTTATTTTATTAAAACTCATGTGCATGAATCGATTGTCTGCCCTAACCCTAATGTAAAATCTGACAGTAAAAACCCTCGCAAAAAATCAAAAAAGAATCAAGCAATGTTAGGGTTTCGTAATAAGAGGGTTGGTCGACTCATTTTAAGGAGTCTGCGTAATTGATCCAAGCCTCATGCGAGCTCGATCGATTTGATCGAGATCCATGAGGATTTAGACTCCGAGATTGAAAGGTTTCTTGCAGAGGAGGATCCAAATTTTCCCAAACCGGATCCAAATCAACCATTCAATTATGTTAACAATCTCCCGCCATGTCTCAAAGATAGAAATAGGTTTACTGGTATTAAGCTCAGTCAGAGGCCAATAATGGGTAGCGTTGATGTTCTTGCACCCAATTATACGCTCCCTCAATAGATCGCCCCTGCTTTGCATTGGGAAGTCTGCTTGCATTGGATAGGGAAGTACTATACAGATATCCCCATTCTCTAAGCAAGGATTAAAGATCTCACAGCTCACAATGAATCGTTGGCAAATGAAAACCATGAACTCAGGGAAAATGCATAGAGAGAAGCGAAGCGTCTAAAAAGGACAAGCAATATTGTTATAAAAATTGATGACAGTGTAAAGGCCGTAATAAATTCTGAGATATCTTGATCCATTTTTTGTTATTAGTTAAATGGTAAGTTGATTCTTATTACAATCATGTTTTTTTTAGTTGCTTTTCTAATAAAATTAGATCAACTTGGATTTTTGTTACCAATAATAACATTGGCTGCAGAATCGATAGATTCTGTAGCCAAGTCATTTTTCATATAAAATTTAGAAATTGTTAGTTAATAAAATATTTAACTTGCTCTCATTTCATTTTTTCAGAACAGGGTATATCTGATGTTGATCTTATGGGATGGAACATGCTCGACTTAGTTGATTAGCTATCTCCTTTTGTTTTTTTTGTAAATAGGAAAAGCTTTCATAAAGTTTGAAGATATAGTTTGATCATGAGTGGCTCTAGGCCCTCTATATTTGTAATGTTTGAGATCTGATCCTATCTTAGAAGATAGGAAGTTTAGATTTCATAAACTCTTTAAATACTCTATATTTTGTAAAGGAAATCATCTTGGCTGAGAGAAGAAGATGGACGAATGATTCCAAGACTAAATGAAACAACGCACAAGCATTTTAGCTTTAGCCTTTTGTGAATGGTGTTTTCATTGATGTTTTGATAATCCTGATATATTAACAGGTCTTGTAAATTTAGACTCAATGATCTATTATGTTTGGGATACTCATGTTATAAATATCGTCCATAATTTGGTGTTCTAGATATTAGCACTGTGATCATCTCTTCAATTTGAATGAAGGGATTTCTATTTGATTTTTAGTTGAATGATGAAATGCAATGTGTTACACTCAGATTTATCTTACTGTAATCACTTGCGATCATAATATCACGGGGTTAAATTTGTGTTCCCTATTAAGTTATTAAATTTCAATTACCAGTACAAGTTATGAATTTATTCAGAACATTTGTACTATAAGTCTATTGCAGATTTATCTCATAGGCATGGTAGATGGATGGTTTTTGTTCACACGAAATCCCGGATACATTTCACAAACTAACATCAGGGTAGCTCCTTTATGTTTCTAATTTCTGTCAATTATGCATTAGCGGAACCAGAAATTTTAGATCAACTTTTGACTATCTGTACATCTGCGTTTCATAGTCTAGTTAAATCATGATTTGTTAGATTTCTATAGTTAAAATAAAAATATTTGAATGTGCTTTCTTTATCGACTTCTCAAAAGCAACTATTTTTACTTTGATTTTGTAAGTTTCTATTAAAACTTGCAACTTGTAAATGATGTACATAAGTGAGATTTGTATATTTTTTGCTTAAATACACCTACAATAGCTATATTAGAATATATGTACATATATAATATAGTGTCTAGTAATTAGTTAGGTATTTATTTCTTTTGTTTGTTTTATTTTAGGATTTTATATTGGCTAACGGAGCCATTAAACCCGTCAGAACGATTCATACCAAATGACTTGGGTTACTTAAACAACCTCGGACCAGACTCATTCTTCCAGTTGACAGACAGTCATTTTTGCCCGCCAACAAATGGCACTAGAAGGAGGGCCTGGATACAATTGATGGCACATAGAAGTCACAAAACTCCACCCCCACACACTCGCTCCCCTCTAGTAACATGTAGTCGCTCAGACAACAACGTTACTTCTAAAACAACAACTACCTCAAACGAAAATCCTGAGATTCCCGTTGAGACAGTAACACCAAACCCTCAAGGGGTCGACGTACAAGAAATTGTTCGTCGGTCACTCTTAAGGACACACAGTGCTTTGGCCCGTATCAGACAACTGGGTAGGCCTCTCAATCAACCTTTAGATTTCTCAGATATCCGAGAGAAACTTGAAGGCACTGGTATACGTTTATATCCTTTAGGAG
Source organism: Picea engelmannii (assembly GCA_009831015.1). NCBI lineage: Eukaryota > Viridiplantae > Streptophyta > Pinopsida > Pinales > Pinaceae > Picea > Picea engelmannii. Next base: position 16,093 of record ML838595.1, read on the forward strand.
ATAATACCACAGATATTGACCATAACCCTACTCTTGGAGTTGGAGGATCTGGTATTCCACCTTCTCCACCTCATTCATCTCCATCCTCTTAAGGAGGAGAATCCTCTGACGAATGCAGTTCTTCATTTGAACCATATCGACCTTCAACACCACCTACACCCATGGAAAACCAAAACAATCCTGCCATACCATGGCTTGATCAGGATGATGTGGTTGTACCTAGACCCCAACACCTATTGCCAAAACACCCGGAGAAATGGTTACCTAAATTTGATCTGTATTCTAAGCAATCTGCCAAAGATCACATAAAGATATTCATGTTGGCCATTAGACTCCAAATTGTAGAGAATGAAGATGTAGTATGTAGAATATTTCCTTATATGTTTGAGGGAAATGCCTCTACATGGTATTTCTCCCAGCATCCCCAAACCATTGTCTCTTGGGACAAATTCGAAACTTGTTTCTTAGAGAAGTTTGGAGATGATAAAACCCTTGAAGTCTTGGTAATGGAACTCTCCAGCCTAAAAATGAACCCTAAGGAGAAAGTAAAAGATTTTAACCAAACATTCCTCATGTTAAAGAATCGAATTCCCTCATATTCAATGCCTGCATAAATTCTAATTGTCACATATTACACCAAAGCCCTGCATAATAATATAGCAATTTGGGTTAAAAAGTCTAAAAAGTCTAAATTGTTGGAAGCCTTTGAGGAGGAAATCCAAATCGAAAAGGACATATTAAGTTTGAAAGACGATATCAATAGTGAAGTTGAAACAACTTCATCCTCTAAAAAGAAAATTGAAATCCTTCCAAGGCCTCCCCAAGCCAAAAGCCAACCAGAAACTCTAGACTTAGAAAGTTTGCAAAAGGTTGTCCAAATATTATCGAATCAAGTCGTAGACTTGAAGAGATCGACCGAAGATGCATCCTCAAGCAAAGGAAGTTTTAAACCTCCTTTTAGAAAACCTTTTCCCCCCAACCGGCCAAATCCTACCCCTGAAGGTCTTAATTTTGAAAGCTTACAATACGCTTTGCAAACTATTCTTGAAGCACATGATAACTCTGCCCCTCCTGAATGTTCTGAAGACGTAGTTGAGGAAGAAGTAGTTGAAGAAGAGGATTCATCTCCCAATATCTTCGGACATTTTTCTGACAGTATCTTTCAAGCAAACTATGAAACTGTTCATCCTTACAACACGAGAAGCAAAGCACAGAGAAAATTGTCTTCTGAAATGAGTAATAATGTGCCTTCAAAACAATCAAAACAGGCTGAAATAAAATAAAGTTTAGCAACCCCAGTTTTAGAATATGACTTGATTGAAGATCTAAGGAAATTGCAGGTTAATATATTTGTTTACGAGCTTTTGAAATTTCCTCTTATTCTGTAGAAAATGCTTCAAAATATCGTAGAAAATTGTAAGAACAACGATCTTAACATCAAGAAAACTGCAAAAATCAATTCTAAAACAACCCATAAGATCCCTACTAAAATGACATCCGAACCCCTAGAGAAAAGGGATCTAATTGAAAAAAATGTATCAAATGTAGATAAAATTGTTTCAGGGACAACGGCTAAAAATGAACAAAATTTTGTTATTAATACTCGTAAAAATGTCCCACCTTTCTTATTAAATTTTGAAATTTTTAATAGAAATGTACATAATTGCATGGTGGATTCCGACACATCGTTGAATGTGATGGATTTATCTGTTTGCCAAAACATTAACGCAGAAGTTCATCCTTCTAATATTAAAATCATTCAGCTCGATCAGACAAACGTTAAGGTAATCGACGAACTTAAGAATGTTTTGGTTAGGTTATCTTCTAATCCGAAGTTTCACCAAATTATTGACATCATTGTTGTTGACATCCCTAAAGTCTATGGTTTGTTCATGAGCAAGGACTAGTCCGAACAACTGCATGGGTACTTTTCCATAGATTGGTCTCATTTGTGGTTACCAGAAAATGGGCAGCCAAATAAAATTAGGATAAACCATGAATGCTATTTGAAGCATACTGTGATAGATATGAATGACCCAAACGAACCTTTTACTGAAGCTAGTAATTCACTTGAAATGCAGAGAATGAACACCTTCTTTGGTAACTTCATGGACGAAACTTCCCCCATCACCGATCCAGAGTAACAATCAAAGCTCATGACCTGTACTCAGTCAGCAACTCTGCCAAATGTTGCAAACACTATCGACGAAGATCATATATGGTCACTTTACTTTGATGGATCCAAATCCAAAGAAGGAGCTAGTGCAAGATGTGTACTCATCGACCCGACAGGTAATAAAACTTTCATTTCCTTTTCATTAGAGTTCGAATGCACTAATAACATTGTCTAATACGAAGCACTTCTACAAGGTCTTAAGAAATCTTTGGATATGGATGTAAGAAATTTAATAGTGTTCAGTGATTCAGAGATAGTGGTCAGACAGGTAAGAAACTCCATACACTGCTTGTCACCGCATCTAAGAAGTTACCAAACCGAGGTATGGAGTTTGATACAGACATTTTTAGCATTTAACATCCATTCCATTCCTATATTAAGTAATTTTGAGGCTGACCTATTGGCTAATGTCCCTTCTAAACTTTTTTCCGCAGAAGGTCTCTCTCCGAATACATTTTCGATTGAATTATTGTTCAGGCCATCGATCCCAGACAACATCACCAATTGGAGAGTTTTCGACGATGATCAACAAATCATTAACTTCTTGCATACGGAGGACACTTTCCAAGGTGCAATTATCGATGAAGGCACTCACGATGAAAATCTCTGCAACTTCACGGTAATATCAGATCCTAGATCTCCTGAATTGACATCTGATCTAGTAAACTCTATTCCTAAATCCATGGTAAGACTAGAAAAGTTTTATGACTTGCATGATAAATTTAGAGGGTTAGCAAATTGTAAAAAAATATCTCTTCTCTAGTTTATGAAATAGTCAACTTAGGGACTAAAGAAAATCCCCAAAACATTAATTTGGGAAAAGGATGTTCCGAGCAAGAACGATCTTCTTTTATAAAATTATTTAAAGAATTCAAAGACGTTTTCGCCTAGACATATGATGATCTGAAAACATTTGATCCTAATATCATACAACATGTCATACCCATGAAACCTTAGAATCAACCTTTTCAGCAGAAGCTAAGAAATATGCACCCTAAGTTGGAACCCACTGTCAAGAAAGAACTAAATAAATTACTGAATTCAAAGATAATCTTCCTGGTGAGACACGGACAATGGGTGTCTAATCTAGTTTTTGTAAGGAAGAAAAGTGGTGAAATTTGAATCTGTGTCGATTTTTGTAACTTGAACCGAGCTTTGGACAAAGATAATTATCCCATTCCTCCAATGGAACAAATTCTCCAACAATTTTCTGGTTCCGAAAGACTATCTCTGTTAGATGATTTTTCTGGATACAACCAAGTCCTCATGTCTCCCTCAGATCAACTCAAAACCACTTTTCGTGCCCCATGGGGCACTTATGCCTACAGGAAGATGCCTTTTGGGCTTATAAATATCGGGGCCACTTTCCAGAGAGAAATGGACATTGCTTTTCGTGGCCTCCTAAATCAATTAGTAGTGGTCTATCTTGATGATGTAACCGTTTTTTTCTAAAAACAAGAAGGATCATTTGTCTTACCTTAGGGTTGTCCGAGAACGATGCCGCAAGTATGGCATATCTCTTAACCCTAAGAAATCAGTCTTTGCAGCTGATCAAGGCAAATTACTTGGGTTCATAGTGTCCAAATATGGAATCATTATCGATTCTAAAAGAACTCAAGATATTGCTAAACTCTCCCCTCCCTCTTCCAAGAAATCCATGCAGTCATTTTTAGGCAAGATTAACTTTGTCAAAAGGTTTGTCCCAAGTTTCTCAGAAACGGTAAGGCCATTTCATAATTTAATTAAAAAGGATGTTCAATATCATTGGGGACCACAGGAAAATCAAGCCTTTGATTCCATCAAAAAAGACATAGTGGAAGCCCCTTCCCTGATGAGTCCTGATTTCTCACAAGATTTCACTCTTTACACTTTTGCCTCCGACCGATATTACGTTGTTGTGTTAACCCAAAAGAATATTGAAAGTAATGAAATACCTATTGCCTTCATGAGCTCATCTTTCAAAGGAGCAGATCTTAACTACCCAATTGTAGATCAACAGGCTTATGTTATTTGTAAAGCAGTGAAACGCTTTCGATCATATTTGTTGAAATCCAAAACTAAAGTCATTGTTCCTTATCCTGCTATCAGAAACTTGTTAGTACAAAAGGAATTGGATGGAAAATGGGCAAACTAGATGACATCATTACAAGAGTATGACATCAAAATAACCCCTGCACAAATTGTTAGAGGTCAAGGCCTATGTAAACTAGTTGTTGATTCATTTAAAGAACAAGAAAGTCAAATCAATTCCTCAACTGTAAACCAACATGACAGAAAACAAATCAGTTGTACCCGAGTTGTTGCTAATTCTTGGTTTGATGATATTAAGTTTTATTTAATACATGGTTCTGATCCTCACCATCTTGACCCAAAAAAGAGAAGAGCAGTAAGACTAAAATCTGCACCTTTTCAGTTGATAAATGACGTATTATTCTGAAAGAATTTTTATAGTGTTCTCATGCGTTGTTTGGAAAGGGATGAAGGAGAGAAAGTACTAACTAAACTTCATGCAGGTGAGGCTGGTGGGAATTTCGATGGAGACACCACAACTCACAAAGTATTAAGAGATGGGTATTATTGGCCCACGTTGTTCAAATATGCTCATGCATTATGTCGTAAATGCATAATCTACCAAAGGCTGTTGGACGAGTAAAAAAGGCAACATTCCCTTTGCAACCTGTTTCAGTGGATTCACCTTTTTAGCAGTGGGGTCTCGAAATCATAGGGCCAATTAACCCCACTTATTCACAGCAACAAAAATACATCATTACAGCAACGGATTATTTTACCAGATGGTCCGAGGCTACACCTCTGAAAGTGGTAAACACTAATCAAGTAGTATCTTTCCTTAACATGAACATCATTACTAGATTCATCATTCCTGAATGTTTGGTCTTCGATATTGCTTCTTACTTTTCATCCCTCGATATGAGTGTCTTTTATTTAGAAAAATGGATCAAACTAAAATATTCTACCAGCTACTATCCCCAAGGAAATGGCCTGGCAGAATCAACAAATAAAAATTTGATAAAAATCATTAAGAGGACAGTTTTTGAAAACCACAAAAATTGGCACAACACGTTATTTAATGAACTCTGGGCTAATAGGGTGACACCAAAAACCTATGTTGGAAATTCCCCTTTATTTCTTCTCTACGGAAGAGAAGAGATTCTCCCTCCAAATGTTTTGTTTCCCTCTCTGCAATTATCACAGAAGGTTCAAGAAGAGGAATTCCCTCCTCTTGAAAGTCGAATTAATGCCTTGTTGAAACTAGAGGAAGTAAGAGCACAAGCAAAGGAGCGCCTGGATCAGTATCAGAAGATTGTGAAAGGCTGGTTTGATTTAGACTTTTCTTCAAATAGAAACTTCGAGGTAGGAGATTTGGTTCTCAAATGGGATAAACCTCACGAAGGAAAAGGGGAACACACCAAGTTCCAAAACCTATGGCTAGGACCATTTGTAATCGCTAAAAAACTAGGTCCCATCTCTTTCTGTCTACACAATTTGGAGGGACATCCAGACACCTTCCCGGTGAATGGACAAGCTCTCAAAAGGTATTTTTCTTGATAATTCCAGATCCACCTTTGTACATATTTCTTTTGTTTTGATTTACCTTTTTTTTTTTTTTGGTTATTTTCATTTTGCTTGTTTTCGCTGATTTCTGGTTAAAATTATGTCTGTGTCACCTTTTAGTTCATGAAAGGAAACCAGAATGTCTCATCGTGAAGAAACAGTCAAGGTCTTCTCAAAGCATCAATGTTGTAAATTGTCAAAACATAGACTAGCTAAAGAAACTTTATGTTCGAAATAGGTTTTCTGGTTTCACTTTATAATCATGAGCAGACACGACCATCATTAAAGCTCTTTAAGCTATCCCTATTTTTAAAGAAAACAACTCAAGTATGCCTTCCTACCCTCGAAAAATAAGTCTCATCAGAAAACTAATTTCAAATCATAATGAAGGTTATCAAGAAAAAATTAAAGACTGGAAAATATCAAGTATTCTGGAAACTGAAATTTTCAGCATCACCCCGCTCTTTTGAAGATCATTAAATTTATGTCAAATTGTAAATAATTTCTAGAGAGTTGTGGGAAGTGTCTGTAAACCCTCCAAGATACTGGACAGGTATGCTGGAAACGGGTAAATGCATTCATGATGCCAAGACAACTTTGTCAGGGTATTGAACAGGCCTACTAGTAGCGAAGCAATGTCGGGTTCAAGAAAATTATCAGGTATAAATATTGATATTGATCATGAGTGCCCTTCATTTTGAATTGAAAATTATTGGACAGGGTAGAGGTGTCAGAGTAGGTTAATTGACATCCCTGCCAAGGCTACGGATGTCTGCTAGTAGCAGTGGCCCTGTCAACAGTATCAGAGCCATTGGCCTGAATATCATTCCTCTCATAATTAAAATTTGTCACCGGATTTCATTTGAACAAAAAGACATATGAAGTTGGACGGTGTGATGATTGTTGGAATTTGTTTGAGATGCTTGATTTCCTTCAGACTGTTCTTTGATCTTGAATATTTCTAATCAGTCCTAACATGAACTCGTTGGTGATGCAGAGATAATTTATTCTCCTAGTAAGTCGACACTGTTGGCAGCTCTACATGTTTTTGCTATTTTGAACGACAAACGACACTTCCTGTAGCTGCCTACACCTCATCCTATAAATACTACCATTTGGGGGTGATTATTTGGTTAGAAAAGAATGTTTTATTATTCTTGTTTTAATTTTTATCTTGCGTTTTCATGCTTGATTCATGACTGAAAGCATGAATCAAGCATTAAAACTTAATTTCACATTTTAACTCTATCCAAAGCTTGGTTTTTAAAAGGTTCAATGTGCTTACATATACCTCATGTCTCTTACTTGAATGATTTTTCTTTCTAAGTCATCAAATATCGATATAATAATTCTGATGATTTTCTTTTGGACTGTAAGCTTATCTTTTTGGATCCTTTGTAAATCAACTATTATACCAAAAATCAATTCCCATTTGAATTGTAAAAACTTATCCATTCCTACCCTTTTCAAATCGATTATATCCATTACGTGATGTGGGAATTAAACACACCAGAACCGTATCATGTACTTCATTTTGGCTAGAAGGATGAAGTGTCAGGCTTCTCATTACAAGTTAAGAGTTTGTGTAGTGTTATGTACTCGGGGCTTTCATTGCCAGAAGTGTTCAAACTCCATAACAGAAACCTTCATGTGTATATCACACAAGTTTTTTGTTTGTTTTTGTTTCATAATATCCACTCTGACTTATCCCTCTTACCACTATCATCTAAACCCACAGTTAGTTCGAGTCGCCCTTGTTACAGTCTGTTCGAACCCATAATGGATCCTGTCATTCGAGTAGAGCCGATTGGCTCTCAAGAATTTTTTCTTCATGATGATGTGAGTGAGGATCTGAAAAACCAGGGTTGGGATATGTTTATTAAGAAGTTCCAAGGGTATAACCTGCAAGTGGCCAAAGAATTTTCCCTAACATTTGATGGATACAGAGCAAAGGTTGGTGATATTTAGTTGGAGGTCACCGAAGATTTTTTGAGTGAAGCAACAGGGCTCCCTCTCAGTAGTCAGAAGTGGTTCAAGAATTCAAAATTGGATGAAGTTCCCTGGAGTTTTTTCGTGACCTCCAGAAAGATTGACTATTGTGACAAAGGTATTTCGGTCTCCTTGCTCAAGGTTAGATGGCATGCTCTATTAGCATTTTTAAAACAATTTATTACCTGTGAAGGTCGTTATGGCCTGGTTTTCCTTTACCATGTGTGATTTCTCATGCATTTTATTGGCTTCCATTTAAATGTGTTGTTTTACTTGCTAAGAAGTCTGTACAAAATGTTGAAAAGATACAAGAAGCAGAGCCTTGACTCTAGCCTCTTTCACCATGGTTTAATTAAAATATTGTTGTTTCATCGTTTGAAAACCCTGGGTGATGATTGGGACGGGTTCTTAGCTCGAAATGGTTTTGTTACTGCAACTCCTATACAAACCCCTGTGATGGATAAGCCTATGATAGAAAAACAACTTGATTTCTCAAGTGGCAAGCCAAATTTTTTGGATGAAAATCCTCGTGAAGGGGTATTAACCGATCATATTTTATGTGGGAAATAGGATGCTATCTCTGAGCTTATTAAAAATCCTATGCATGAATCGATTGTCTGCCCTAAACCTACTGTAAAATCTGACAGCAAAAACCCTCGCAAACAATCAAAAAAGAATCAAGCAATGTTAGGGTTTCATAATAAGAGGGCTAGTCGACTCATTTCAAGGAGTTTGCGTAATCGATCCAAGCCTCATGCGATCTTGATCGATTCGATCGAGATCCATGAGGATTCAAACTCCGAGATTGAAAGCTTTCTTGTAGAGGAGGATCCAAATTGTCCCAAACCAGATCCAAATCAACCATTCAATTATGTTAACAATCTCCCACCATGTCTCAAAGATGGAAAGGATTTTACTGGTATTAAGCTCTATCAGAGGCTGGTAATGGGTAGCGTTGATGTTCTTTCACCCAATTATACACTCCCTCAACAGATCTCCTCTGTTGTGCATTGTGAGGTTTGCTTGTATTGGATGGGGAAGTACTATATAGATATTCCCATTCTCCAAGCAAGGATCAAAGCTCTCACAACTCACAATGAATCGTTGGCAAACAAAAACCGTGAACTCAGAGAAAATGCACAGAGACAAGTGAAGCATCTAAAAAGGACAGGCAATATTGTTATAAAAAATGCTGACAGTGTAAAGGCCGTAATAAATTCTGAGATATCTTGATCCATTTTTTGTTATTAGGTAAATGGTAAGTTGATTCTTATTACAATCATGTTTTTTTTTGTTGTTTTTCTAATCAAATTGGATCAACTTGGATTTTTGTTACCAATAATAAGACTGGCTACAGAATCGAGAGATTTTGTAGCCAAGTCATTTTTTATATAAAATTTAGAAATTGTTAGTTAATAAATATTTAACTTGCTCTCATTTCATTTTTTCAGGACAGGGTATATCTAATGTTGATCTTATGGGATGGAACATGCTCGACTTAGTTGATTAGCTATCTCCTTTTGTTTGTTTTGTAAATAGGAAAAAACTTTCATAAATTTTGAAGATATAGTTTGATCATGAGTGGCACTAGGCCCTCTATATTTGTAATGTTTAGATCTTTTGAGATCTGATCCTATCTTAGAAATTAGGAAGTTTAATTTCATAAGCTCTTTAAATACTCTATATTTTGTAAAGGAAATCATCTTGGCCGAGAGCAGAAGATGGACGAATGATTCCAAGACTAAATGAAACAACACATAAGCATTTTGGCTTTAGCCTTTTGTGAATGGTGTTTTCATTGATGTTTTGTTAATCCTGATTTATTAACAGGTCTTGTAGCTTTAGACTCAATGATCTATTATGTTTGGGATACTCATGTTATAAATATCGTCCATAATTTGTTGTTCTAGATATTAACACTACGATCATCTCTTCAATTTGAATGACATGATTTCTCTTTGATTTTTAGTTGAATGATGAAATGCAAAGTGTTACACTCAGATTTATCTTACTGTAATCACTTGCGATCATAAGATCACATGGTTAAATTTGTGTTCCCTATTCTATTATTAAATTTCAGTTACCAGTACATGTTATGAATTTATTCAGAACATTTGCACTATAAGTCTATTACAGATTTATCTCGTAGGCATGGTAGTTGGATGATTTTTGTTCACATAAAAAATCGAATACATTTCACAAACTAACATCAAGTTAGCTCCTTTGTGTGTCTAATTTATGTCAATTATGCATTAGCGAAACCAGAAATTTTAGATCAGCTTTTGACTATTTGTACATATGTGTTTCATAGTCTAGTTAAATAATGATTTGTTAGATTTATATAGTGAAAACAAAAATATTTGAATGTGCTTTCTTTATCTGCTTCTCGAAAGAAACTATTTTCACATTGATTTCGTAAGTTTCTATTAAAACTTTCAACTTGTAAATGATGTACATAAGTGAGATTTGTATATTTTCTGCTTAAATACACCTACAATAGCTATATTAGAATATATGTACATATATAATATAGTGTCTAGTAATTAGTTAGTTATTTATTTCTTTTGTTTGTTTCCTTTTAGGATTTTAGATTGGCCAACGGAGCCATTAAACCCGTCAGAACGAGTCATACCAAAGGGCTTGGGTTACTTAGACAACCCCGGACTGGATTCGTTCTTCCAGTTGATGGACGGTCATTTTTGCCCGCCAACAAAGTGCAACTGACGTTGTTTGAGACTCTTGCAAAATGAAACCTATAAGAATGCTGACAAATAAAAATTTGCACTAATTCTACAATGAAAAAGAGTTTCAAGAAAACAAAATCCATGAACAATCTTTTAGACCTTGAAAAGCAATATTTTCTCTTTCCGATGCAAAATGCACAATGCAACTTTTTGAGAAAAGAAAAGGAAGAAAAAAAAATAGTATTCTTTGTTCGTTTCCCTTGAAATCATTTTCAATATGAAATAAAATAAATGTCTATACTAAGATATATTTTTTTTTAAATATGAATGAAAAACATTGAAATAGAAAGAAAGAGACCAACTTAACAACAAAGTTATAGGTTTTTCCGTTTTCTTCTTCTTTCTACTAAAGCAAGAACTAAACAAAAGATTCTAAAAGAAATAAATATTTGGTTTTTATTTTTTAAAAATTAAAGGAAAGAACAAAAGAAAAGTATTGAGCTCAGATACAAACTCAGGTTTCAGAGATGACCGCAACAACGACCATGAAACTGAGACCCTGAGAACAAAACTAGTCTTATGGTTATGTAATCCAAGACATGAAAAGAAGCCAAAGAAGGATAAAAAAAATCATTGTTTTCTTTTCAATTTTAATTCTTTACCAACTTTATATATCCCACAATAATTTTCAGGAACAATCTCCCCAAAAAACACCCCCGGAAAAGCCAAAACATGGCTTAAAAAGGCTGAAAAACAAGGCAATAAATCACTTGTCAAGAGGCATACGCCCCTTTGATCATTGTAGGGAGCGTATATAATATTATTTACACAACTTATCCTTATACAGGGAGCATATTTACGTGCCTTATCCTTCTACATGGCACATATATGAACCAAAATTCCAAAAGACACTTGTGCAGTTGTACGTGCCTAAGCCTAGTTCAAGGAGTGTATACACGTGCTTTAGTATTCGATAATAAGAATATGTATTCTTTTGTTTTCAAACAAAAGAGAGTATACACCCTGAAAACCCAAGAAAATCTTGAAAAACCCTAAGTCTAAAGCCTGGAATTGAAAGCTAGGGTTCTAAAACACTAAATGAAACATAAATAAAGCTAAAAAATAATGGAAATTAGAGAGAAAAAACAATAAAGACTAAGAACCATAAAAGAATCCAAGAAAATGATTTTATTTTAGTTTTATAAACCAAGACTGACTTCTGAGACTGCCAAGACATTAACAGAAACCAAGAAATCTCGGAATAACCCTAGAGGCCAAGACAAGACCTTGACCAAACAAAAAGGAAAAATACCTCTTTATAGGATATGCACGCACTTGTCACAAAGGCAAGGGGCATATGTACACACCCTTCCATCTTACAACTAGCATACTTATGCTTCTATTATTGAAGAACAGAGCGTACAGTACCCAAAATTTCAAGAAAAAGAAAGAAAAACACTAGACTCAAGGACTGTAACTAAAGTTCAGATATTTGAAAGATTAAACTCCACAGTAAAATCAGAAAGAAATCAATAAAACAAAAGAAAACCAATGAAATAACCCTAAACTAACCCAAAAAGGAGATCTCCTCAATATGGTCATCGATTCTTTTACAGATAAATTCTCCTATGGCTATGGGGTTAAAACCACAACAAAGTGAGGACCTTGAAAGAGTGAACTCAATCCCATAATTACCATCAAGAAATATTATAACTAACTTAATTAAATAACTATTAGTAAGGAAGAGAGAAGCAGACCAAGTTCTCTACGTTCGATGATGATACCACGGTTGAAACCTTTTGCTTCAACGCTCCTTCCCAACGATGACTTTGATCACCTACAAACAATCAAGTTGACACTACAAAGGGGGGTAGTTATAGGATAACTAACTTTCATAAAAATGATTGAAAGAAAGAAAATTAGATCAATTAGTGTTCTACAAATTTGAATGTTCAAACAATAACATCATGAATTGAAACACAAGTAATTGATGGGAAAGAGGATTATTTATTAATGAATAACAACACAAAGGTAGCTCTACCACCTGTATCTGGGGTAGTTATAGGATAACTAACTTTCATAAAAAATGATTGAAAGAAAGAAAATTAAATCAATTAGTGTTCTACAAATTTGAATGTTCAAAAATTAACATTATGCATTGAAACACAAGTAATTGATGGAAAGAGGATTCTTTATTAATGAATAGAAAGAAAAATGTAGCTCTACCAGCTATATCTACTGCGGCACTGCTCTGAAACTAGACTCTAGGTCCTCCACCTAGGCCATTGACCATAAATAGTACCTCTAACTCCAATGCTCATGCAAGTCCAAAGAAGATGATTGGATTCTTCTTGACAAGATATGTGGAGCATGGAAGGATGGAAATAGGGGTTTCCAAGTATGAGGAAATAAATCAACAATAAGGAAAAAGGGGCTTGCAGAGAAAGAAAATGATAGGATTATGATGCTTCAAGTATGATTTTTATCTCCTCTATACTTTGGCTCTAGTTATACCTTCTCTAAGTGGTTTGGGTGGTTACAATCAATTATAACTATGAAATAGCAGGTGAGACACCGAGGAAACCCAAAAACCCCACCCAAAAATACACAAAATATTATGTTTTTGAGACAAATAAAGATGTACATGCCTTGCATAAGAGAAACACATGCATGCACTTTCCTTTCATAACTGGTAGGGAATTTATATGTCAAAAAAATGTGTTTTTTGATGAATCTGTTAGCACTCTGTAAAAATTTTCCGGCTGATAGAAAAATGATAGAGGTAACTATTTCAACCTACTTTAGAGCTGGGCACTAGTCTGCTCAACTCAGAGAGGGCTCTCTCGTGTCACTTGATATTCCTTTTGCAATCGATGGCTAGATTTAATTTGTTTTGGGGGTTTTTATAAAGTTGTTGGCAAGGAAAGGAAGGAACACTTAGGGATATGGAGTCAAAAATAAATAAACAATAGCAGGCCATTGGAACTATCTAGGGGAGAAAGGATAAATGAGGCAATAAATCTGAGTTGTAAATTGAAATTTTGCAGGGTGGAAGAGGAAAAAGGAAAATCAATTAACTGCATCAAAGCATTATTGAAATGAATTCTGAATTAGCTAGGAAGCGAATCACATAGTTTAAATTGCTTAAGTCAAGAGCATCATCAGATGAATTATGGACCTTTGAATCTCCAATTTAAACGGAAGAAGATGAAAATGGAATTTTAAAGACACAAGAAATACATACTATGAGAGAAAATAGAACTCATATCACAACCATTAGAATCTTTTCATAAAGAGTTCAAAACACTTCTGCATTATATATTCAATTTAACTTCACGAAATTACAAAGTCCTCCTGCTACGAGGGAAGGCCACTCTCGGGTCAGTCCTCTTTTCATTTATCTTTGGAATAATATATATATAGGTAGATTACATCCAAGATTCAAATTGAATCAAATTCCCTACAGTTCTAGAAATAGACATCAGTTACAAAAAAAGGAGTAACGTGTAACAACTGTACTCCTATTTTATAGGTAACGTTATAGACAAAAATGACATATCCAAGATTTTCTCTTTGACTGCCACATGTCTATATCATTATAAAATTCTCTGAAACATACTCAATTTAGTCTGAGAACTATTTCAGATTAGCGATTTCTTCCTTTAAAGTGTCAAGCCACATCGGTTGGTTTTCTCCAACGCTCTCAATCACCTCAACTTTAAACTCTATCTTTTGTCTCTTTCTCCTTTTCCTCTTGACAGCTCATGTGTGATTCTCATCGTCATATCCATTGATGATTAAATCCTTCATGATGGGATTTAATCTGACCTCTTTATCTGCTTTCGGCTCTTCTGCAGGCTTTGTATGAAATTTCGTTGCTAATACTCGTGCAACTAGCTTCTCTTTCTTCTTCAATGATGAACCTGTCATATTGGTTGAAAATTCTGGTTCGTTGGAGGCCATTGGGTATGCTTTATCCATTTTTCCCGATTTTGCAGAAAACATAAGCTTATCTCCCTTAATTGTACAAAACTTAGGAAGTTGACCTGGTTTGTAATTACCCCATTTAGGAATGAAGCATCAATTTCCCAAAACAGAGTAATGTCATCCATATTTTGAAATACGGTAGTCATAGAGTTCCAATCATGAATTACTAACAAAAGTACTTACATGTACGATGATCTGTCACGCTCGACCAATCTATTCTGAATGATGAGCCTTCTAATCGATTATCTAGCGGTGCTCACCTGGCATCGCATGGACAAAAAGTACTCAAACAAGTGGTGTGAAGTGATTTGACCTGTCATCCCTTTCCCCATGTGATCCCTGGATTTGACATATATCAAATGATTTTCTGACATGTGACATCAGGGTGGACTGGGGTGGTTTCAGACTTACCCAATTTTCCCCCCGATATATATCTAGTGGCACCACATACCTTTGGAACAAAACCATGGTATTCTTATCGGCTCGCCTCCAAGATATTAACCGGTGCACTACTTCTTCGCCTGATGCGTCCTTCGACCATTTATTTGGCAACACTCACTATCACAACCTTTCGAGCCCCATCTACTTCACATTTTCTCTATATTTATCCCTGTCTGTCGAATGTGACTTCATTCGCCATTTTGACATTCCTCCATACTGACTTAGCCTCCTGCTAAGTTCTGAGGTTGGGTCTCCAAAAGAAAATTTTATAGTGATAACATGGGCTCCAACTGGGGATGCTACCTTCCCTTCAAGGTAGAAAAGAACAGTAGACCATGTACCTTATACATTGGGCTTCTCTCATAACAGGTGTGTGCCATTCTTTGACCTAGAGATTGAACGTTGGATATAATACTAAAATTTAACTGAATACTTTATTTGGGAATCTAAAATTGAAAATTCTTGATCATCAAGCTTATTCGCACCTACCTACCCTAAATTTTGAAGAGAAATTCCAGTCAGGTGAAATGAAAGTGCCAATGCATCCATGCCAACATTTTATCCAGTGTTGGTTTTCCTTGCATATGCTTTCTCCAAATCCCTTTTACTGATAATTCATTCAAAAATTCATCCAAAAATCCAAATTTCAAAAAAGTAAAAATATTTGTACCATTTACTGCCTCCAACAAAATTTCAAATGGATCCTCTAAAACATGCACAACACAACAATAATGTTTCGTCCCTTCCACTGCATGCTTTTTTGTGTGTGATTTAACCTGTTGATTTCCACCAGGAGGCTAAAAAATCTGTTGAGATTGCTGGAAATAAAAATCTTTTGAGTTAGAAGACAGTGCTAACTAAAATGAAGCTTCTGGTGTAAAACAATCCATATCTAATACGGACATTGATTTGTTGTCCTCTTTATTCTTAAGCTCACAACCCATCATCAATTGTAGATTCAGACTATAAATATTTTCCATATAACATTTCATAGGGTCATGAGACACATGAGGGACCACTTCTTTTTTAGGAGTTAAAATAGAAGGACAATCTTCCTTCTCAAGTGTTTGTTGTTCTTGCTCCATTTCTTCTGTTCTGAGAACATTTTCAAATTAAATGGAAGCAATAGGTTTGTCTACTCTTCCATGCATATCAACAAAAGAATTCATACATCCTCGAATATCTTCAAATATGACAACCATATTATATGTATCAATGATATCCTCTTGTTCATCAAACAATTCTGATTTGGTTTTATTAACCTTATGGAAATTTGCTTGAATACTAGCATTTTGACTTTCAAGTGAATGAATGGAAATAAGTTCATTTTCATAATCTTCTTGCAAATGTGAAAGGATAACAACATGAACTATTTCACAGTCTAGAGTTCCCATGGATGCATCTTCAAAACCATAATTTTCGAAAAAAATCAGATAAAACAACTGGCCCTTCATTATCTTTCTGTATTTCTGATTGAGAAGTGGCATACATTGTCTTGTTGATTTCCTGAAACTCTATATTAGTTATTTGTTTGTTCAATGCTTGAAGTTTCCATATATGTAGTTTCATAATCCTCATCTATGTCTAAGCCATTTAGGAATTGAACAACCACATCATTCTCAAGGGAAGAAAGACAAATTTGAAACACTTTGTCTTGCTCAAAATCTTGCTAAATATATTCATCAAGTTCAAGGGAAGAAAAATGACCTTTAATAGCAATTTATTGATCAACTTCATCTTCATTTTCAAGCTAATAGTTGGGCACAGGATGCAAATATGAACCTAAATAATCATCTATGTAATCAACCATGCGATCATTTACTGCATGTGAAGGTTGTTGATCCTCCTTACTGAAAACAATTTCCTAGTGTAAAATAGTGACATGGCAGTTAGAATTTCTTGCTTCTTTTGTTATCTCACGATTTGCTTTCAAAAATTCAAAGGAAGAAAAAAATAATGGAAGGTGGTTTTCATTTGTAAGTCCATTGTATTTTGTACATTCGACATCATACCTGGTGGATTTATTATTAGAAACATTTTGCTTCAGTGTTTTGAAGGAAGAAAAACATAGTGGCAAGGTTCCTTCGCCTGATTCAAAACCTTCTTCATTTTCTTCACTGTTGTCATATGCACAATTTTCAATTTCTTTGGGCTGTTGAACACACTCATTTTTAGATTCATCTCTGACCAATGGCTGTAATTTTTTGTCAATTAGTTCCAACAAATCAGCATGATTTGGCATCAACATACATTTCTTTGCCGCAATGATGATCTTAGAATTTTCTTTCAACAATTTAAATGAAGGGAAACATAGAGGTAAAGCATTTCCTGCGGCTGGTTCATAACTTTCTTCTTTGCAACTATGATATGTAAGCTAATGGATCTTACTATGAAAAGGAACATTTTTAGGGTGAGAACATGCAGTTGGTTGTTCTAAGAAGTTAACCTCGTAATTATCACCATATTCATCATATATAGGCAGATCAACAACACATGCCATGCCATCTAGCAAGAAAAAACTTGGAGCATCAACTTTCTCTTCAACAGATTGATTTGCATACTCATCTTCTTGACTGTCCATAAATGAATATATGAAACAATCAACTTTATGCTTGTTATGCGGTGTATCATAAATCACATAAGAGATTTCCCTTTCAACAATTGGAATATAATCTTTTGCAAAATCATTAGTATTAAAAGTTTCAAGAGGACCTATGATGCTATCAATTTTACACTTCAGATTCCAATCAAGTGTTTTGTGCTCATGTCCATTCTCATGTCCTGGAGCACCCATCCCTTCATTTTGAATCCATTCACATGCTAGGATATTGCGTTGAATTTCTAGAGCATCATTAAACATTTGTTGTAAGGTCTGAGGTCTTCTTTCCATCAGGAGGAAAGAAAAATCTGGGTGGAGAGTAGTGGCATACTGGAGCATGGAAACAGCTTCAATGGGTTGAATTTCTTTGGGAAAATCATAATAAGTACTGAAAAAACTTCTACTGAATGCGGAAATGGTCTCAATGCTTTTCCCTTTCAAGGCATAGAATTCTGTAAGTTGCAGGTCTAGAGATTTCTTCTTACCCCAAAACTTCGAAAAAACACCCTTCAATTCTTCCCATGAGCCAATTTTCCCCGGTTGCAAATGTTTGAACCATTCTTTGGTGTCTCCTTTCAAGGATTGAGAGAAATCCCTCATACAAACATTATCGTGATGAATTTCAAACAAATCTATAAAATGCTCAAAAACTTGGATGTGTTTTTTGGCTGTGATGGTACCCTGTTCCCCGTCAAACACAGGTAGGTACTCATAGTACTTTGGAGGAAAATCATGAAGGATGTGTGGAAATTTCAAGGGTTGTACCTTTGTTGGATATTGGAGGGTGTTGAACCAAACACAGGAGATACAATATTGGCCTTGGTATCATGAGGTTTATCTGCTTGGTTGTAGCTATCATATGGTTCAGGTGGGGGATTTTGATCAAGGTCAGCAATGAACCGAGGGGATATTTGTATAATCTTAAGAGGAGGATAGGAAACTTCAAGATTATCATGATCATCATTTCCATACATCAGATGAAGAAAAAATTTTCTAGCATGATCAGGCAAGGACTAGAAGCAACTTATAACAAACAATAAAATGCCTTGGAAAAATTTCCATTTTAAGTACTTGTTTTCTTTCATAATGCCTTTTCATACCTTTTTTAGGGGTTTTATCTTCGGACAATGAAGTTGTCAAGGATGTTTCACCAGATGGATTCTGCATTAAGAGTGGAGTCGCCGGTAAAATTTAAATTTATGGATTCTTCTACCAATGGAATCTCTTAATCGCATTTGAAGCTTGAGTGGAATCACCAATAAAAATTTTAGGCTACTAAGTCTTTGGGCAGTGGAGTCATCATAAAAATTCTGAATTCTAGATTCTTGAAATTGTAGTCACTAGGTGAATGATGTACAACCTTTCTACATCAAAATACTCTTCACCATCAGTACTCAGATTTAAACTTTGCCATTTCTCCCAGGGAATATTTCACCTTCATTCCCCAACAACGACGCCAAAATGTTAGCACTCTGTAAATTTTGTTTGGTTGATAGAAAAATGACAAAGGTCACTGTTTCAACCTACTTTAGAGCTGGGCACTAACCTGCTCAACTCAGAGAGGGCTCTCTCGTGTCACTTGATATTTCTTTGGCAATTGATGGCTAGATTTAGTTTTTTTTGGGGGGGGTTATAAAGTTGTTGGCAAGGAAGGGAAGGGACACTTAGGGCTATGGAGTCGAAAATAAATAAAAAATAGCAATTCATTGGAACTATCCAGAGGAGAAAGGCTAAATGAGGTAATGAATCTGAGTTGTAAATTGAAATTTTGCAGGGTGGAAGAGGAAAAAGGAAAAACGATTAACTGCATCAGAGCATTGTTGAAATGAATTTTGAATTAGCTAGGAAGAGAATCACATAGTTTAAATTGCTTAAGTCGAGAGCATCATCAGATGAATTCTTGACCTTTGAATCTCCAATTTAAATGGAAGAAGATGCAAATGGAATTTTAAAGACACAAGAAATACACACTATGAGAGATAAAATAACTCATATCACAACCATTAGAATCTTTTCATAAAGAGTTCAGAACGCTTCTTCATTATATATTCAATTTAACTCTAGGAAATTACAAAGTTGTCCTGCTACGAGGGAAGGCCCCTCTCCAATTAATCCTATTTTCATTTATATTTGGAATAATATATATAGGTAGATTACATCCTGGATTCAAAATGAATCAAATTCCCTACAGTTCTAAAAATAGACAACAGTTACAAAAAAAGGAGTAACGTGTAACAACTGTACTCCTATTTTATAGGGAACCTTCTAGACAAAACTGACATATCTGAGATTCTCTCTTTGACCGCCACATGTCTATTGTTAGAATATAATGGATGTTCTCGTTTTACCATTGAAAAAATCGCTATTGTCACCCAACCATAGGCCAAAGCCACCCTCCGAGCACCTTAACCTTGACAGATAATCACTCTGGAAGAAAACCCTAGGCTATATAGCCAAACAAAGGGTAGCGCTCCTTTCCCCAAGGATAGCGCACCAACAAGAGATGATTAGATAGTCCAAACCCTAACCAAGAGATAGTCCAAGCCAAACGTGATCTTCTAGCTACAACAGTTGCAATGGCAGCTCTCCTCCAAACCTGCGCACAAAACTGGGCACTGCAATGTGCACAAGTCTTGCTCTACAATTCTGAGACTTCCTATCAGAATGAAGACTAGCCTCCTGTATTTATAGTAATTTTGGCTAACTACCTGGGCCGACTTCTCATTCTGGGTATCTGTCTGTTGAGTATATATTATTTCTTCTAGCCGACTTCTTCTCTTGGAGGCTAATAACCTAATACAAGTTATCTTCTTGAGTCGACATGTCTTCTAGGGTTATTAGCCAACTCATTAGGGTTTCTTCTTGCTTCCCAGAGTATTATATTCTCGTCGGGTTTAGACGTGGAGGTAAATACCTCCTGCAGCTACCATAATATCAACACTCCCTCCTAGCTAGGGAGGTATTATAGGTAATGGTCTTGAGCACAAACATACCATTCACCCGGTAGCATCAACATAGTCATATAGACTATCTCATGACTAGATCATGAGCACCATCATCACCATCAGTTTCATCAGCTGCATCATTTCTTGGAACCATACTCTATCTGAGTAATCAAACATGATGCTCACTCTACAGAGTGACACAAGAACCATTCTTATAATCTAGAAGAATAAATGTTCTGAACCATTTTCTGTCTGGGAAATACCTATTCATTGATCATCCATCTAGCTGATAATCATTTTCAACATTGCTGATAGTCTTCAAGTCAATTGGAACAATATCATTCAATAGAACACAACTGTGTCTATCCATAGTAGTACACAACTACAATCCAATGGTATACTACCACACCAAGTAGCACACGGGTACTTGATCAAATAGTGGAACACATCCACCATAGTAGTATACCTTCTAGAGACATACAGTATTCATAACAATCATCTCATATCAACCTGCACATAAACAATGTTATGATATAAACTGAATCATCTAGGCCATTCTTCCACTCATATTTGTGAGATCGTGGAAGAGTATCTTCCCTCAAAAAGGTAAGACATCAATGATGAGCTATATGGACTATTCTTCTCAAGCAAGGAAGAATAATTGTCTTGATTTTCTGAGCCTGGACCATTCCCCACCCTAGGCCATTCCTCCGACACTAAACAAAGTGTAACCTAGAGAGAATGAGTCTACCCTAAGGAATGTCTATCCTTGATTGGTGAACCTAGACCATTCCCCACCTTGGGCCATTCTTCCATCTCTAAACAAAGTGCATCCTGGAGAGAATGAATCTGCCCTAAAGAATGATTGTCCGGACCATTTCCCATGTTAACCACAAGAGGAAATGATTGTCCTTCACCAACCTCCAAAACAGACTATTCCTCATGTTAACCACAATGAGAAATCGATGTTTGGAAAGGCAGGCCAGTCTTCTTGAGTAACCCTCAAGAAGAGAGACTTCCCTAGACCACTTACCATGTTAACCACAATGGGAAGTTGTTGTCTATGGTACATCAGCAATCTGGACCATTTTTCGAACTGGAAAATGTCTGTCTGTCAGAAATCTCAATCCACTTTTCGAACTGGAAAGAAACTGTTCATCCTGGACCATTTTTCGAACTAAAAAATGGTTTTCCATCAATCAAGAATACATCAGTGCTCCCTCCCAACGTGGGAGTCATCTCTTCCTTTTTCAATAAGGAAGTCGTCTCCACAAGCTCTAGCTTGAGTATGCAGACTCTTTCATCTTGGAAAGAAGCTTTACCAAAATGTATGCTCATCTGCTCATCTGTGGAGATATGTATTGGAGAACCACTTTCTTCTTTCTGGACTTCATCACGGATAATGTAATGCTTGATTTCAAATGTACTTCTGTCTGGAATATGGGTTTTCTATGAAGGATTCATGTAGCTCTGATCAATAAAGTATATCATTTTTGGAAAATTGGAACATATCCATGTGGCATCATGAGATCTGATCTTTTGAGTAATCATCTTGATACAATATCTATGTTATAAAAAATCTTCACCACGCTTCTACTGTGCACTGTAGGTTCTCCACCAAGTTATCTTCTTCCATCTGCATACAAGGGTCTCTTTCTAGTATGCTTCAAAGTCTTGAGGTTGTTCTTCATACGCTCTTTGTTTAATTGCTCTGGAGAATATTCTTTGCATTTATCTGATGTAGAATTCCAACCCATGGATATCGCGGATGATATAAAGATTCATGTAAAGGTATGTCTAGTTTATTGGAACAATTAATCATCATAGTCTTCTCCCTCCATCTGGGAGAACCTCTAGTTATGGATCTTGCAATTCTTGCATATATAAAATGTTCTTCATCATACCTTTCAATTCCTCTGCTTGATTGCTTTTATTGAGTTCATTTCATGTTGGTAATCTTGTGATTCTTAATACAGTGACTGGTTGTTCTGGATTCTTTTTATTTATTGGAATCTTCATGTTCTTCCTGGTGTTTTTCTTTATCTCTTGGGTCCATGGATTTTCTTATAGATTCCATGCCCTAGAGATTTCACTTCTTCCTTTCATTATAGAATCATGGATGTGGATGGACAACCAAGGATACTTTAAGGCTTCTCTTTGAAGGAGACTTCTTCTTAGGTTGAACTGAACATGTACTGTCTTTCATGGCTACTACCATGGATATATACTTCATCATATTCAATGGATCATAGGATTAGCTCCCTCCTAATCCTTGCTTCATGTATGAGTGCATATAATTGGCTCCCTCCATCTAAAAGAGTCCACACTTTTGTCTGCATCCTTATTATCTTCTGCAATATATAATCGGCTCCCTCCGTCTAATAGAGTCCACGCTTCCATCTTATTGTCTTCTGCAAAACGTCATAATTCTTTCTCCAATTTCCTCTTGATTGCTAACTTATTTCTGTCTTTTCTTCTTCTAAGTCTCTTCATGATTGATTCTGATTTCGCTTATCTTGTAATAGCTTCCACATGATTTGTTTGATGTATTTCATCCTTTCATGTGTATTATCTAACTTGTACAATGATAGCAATCCTTATCTTGTTGTTCTTCCATAGGTATAGTTCTTCTTAGAACACATTATCTTCCAAGAGATAGATATACAAGATATGTACAGAGACGATGCAAACAAGATATGTACAAGAAGTAAGAAGAGTATTGTTACCTTCATAAGAAGAAGTCCCTTTCATCTTTCTTAGTCTTCTTTGTAGGTTCCTTTTCTTTGGCAACTGATGCTTTGTGTTTCTCCTTCCTTTTCTTTAGCTTGGGACAATGATTCTTGTAGTGACCATACTTTCAATAGTTGAAGCATTGTATTTCTGAAATGTCTTTCTCTTGATTTGGCTTCCTCCTTGAATCAAGCTTCCTTTTGTTCCTAAAAATTCTTGAATCTTGCTGTGAAGGCTTGATCATTGTACTTCTTTTGGGGTTTCTCTTTTGCATTGATCCTAGATTCTTCTTGAGCACAGCAAGTCCAAAGTTCTTCAAATGTAGGATACTCCTTTCTTGTGTTCATGCTTGCGGAAAATGCATCCCACGTCTTGGGAAGACCATTGAGTACTATGTTTACCAATTCCTTCTCTGAAATTATCTCTTCAATGGCTTGTAGTTGATCTCTTACCTGGGAGATCCTCACAAAGTATGATCATCGTTCATCTTCATGTCACGGAGCTCATTCTTTAGACTCATTATTTGTCCAATGTTTATGACTGAGAAGAGGTTTGTTAGGGCATCATACATCTTCTTCGATGAGTCAAGATGGGAGATGTAGGGTATCAAGTGGTATTTTATAGAATCCACTATGATACTCATGGCATTGATGTCACCATCTTTGAACTTCTTCGTAACTGCAATGTTTTGTGGTTCCTTCTCTTTTCCTTCTTCAAACTCCGGTTCCACGATCTTTCCTTTCATGATATCCAACACTTTATTCTTGGCAAGGATGAGGTCAATCCTTGTATTCTATGCTCTGAAGTTAGAAGCTCCATCTAACTTGTTTTCTGACTTCATAGAGTAATTCATGGCTGCTTTGACTTGGTCAACCCTAGATCTGGCCAAAAACTCAAACTTGACTTCTTGGCTTGCTGAGAGTACCAGAAAATGTGTTAGGCTAGGGCACACTGATCTATCTGAAAATTAGGTCAATCCCTTCACTTAAGGTGCCTCAACGAGAGGATTAGGGTTTCTGCAACGGCATATGTGAGTAACCCTAGTTGTAGTGCTTTGGTGACTGCTCCTACTAGAAACCCTAGGGGCAGTTCTTCGACGAGCTTAATATCCTTATGGCTATGTTTCCTTACAGTGGTTAGACTGAATGAAGGAGGTGTGGGCCCATAACCTATTAGAATATAATGGATGTGCTCATTTTACCATTGAAAATATCATTCTCGTCACTTAACCATAGGCCGAAGACACCCTCCGAGCACCTTAACCTTGACAGAGAATCACTCCGGAAGAAAACCCTAGGCTAGATAGCCAAACAAAGGGTATCGCTCATTTCCCCAAGGATAGCGCACCAACAAGAGCTGATCAGATAGTCCAAACCCTAACCAAGAGATAGTCCAAGCCAAACATGATCTTCTAGCTGCAGTAGCTACAATGGAAGCTCTCCTCCAAACCTGCGCACAAAACTGGGCACTGCAGTGCACACAAGTGTTGCTCTGAAATTCTGAGACTGTCTGCCAGAATGAAGACTCGCCTCCTATATTTATAGTAATTCTGGCTAAATGCCTAGGTCGACTTCTCATTTTGGGTATCTGTCTGTTCAGTATATATTATTTCTTCTGGCCGACTTCTTCTCTTGGAGGTTAATAACCTAATACAAGTTATCTTCTTTAGCCGACAAGTCTTCTAGGGTTATTATCTGACTCATTAGGGTTTCTTCTTACTTCCCGGAGTATTATATTCTCGTCAGGCTTACACGTGGAGGTAAATACCTCCCGCAGCTACCATAATATCAACATCTATATCATTACAAAATTCTCTGAAACATACTCAATGTAGTCTTAGAACTATTTCAGATTAGTGATTTCTTCCTTTAAAGTGTCAAGCCATGCTGGTTGGTTTTCTCCAACACTCTCAATCACCTCAGCTTTAACCTCTATCTTCTGTCTCTTGCTCCTTTTCCTCTTGACATCTCGTGTGTGATGCTCATCGTCATATCCATTGATGATTAAATCCTTCATGATGGGATTTAATCTGACCTCTTTATCTACTTCCGGCTCTTCTGTAGGCTTTGTATGAAATTTCGTTGCTAATACCCATGAAACCAGCTTCTCTTTCTTCTTCAATGATGAATCTGTCATATTAGTTGAAAAGTTTGGTTCCTCGGAGGCCACTAGGTCTGCTTTATCCATTTTTCCCGATTTTACAGAAAACATAAGCTTATCTCCCTTAATTGTACAGAAATTAGGAACCTGGCCTAGTTTGTAACTACCCCGTTCAGGAATGAAGTGACGATTGCCCAAAACAAAGTAATGTCATCCATATTTTGAAAGACGATAGTCATAGAGTTCCAATCATGAATTACTAACAAAAGTACTTACAGGTCCAACGACCTGTCACGCTCGGCCAATCTATTCTGAATGATGAGCCTTCAAATCGGTTATCTGGCGGTGATAACCTGACATCGCATGGACGAAAAGTACTCAAACAAGTGGTGTGAAGTGATTTGACCGGTCGTCCCTTTCCCCATGTGATCCTTGGATTTGACATATATCAAATGATTTTCTGACATGTGACATCGGGGTGGACTCAGGTGGTTTCAGGCTTACCCGCTTTTCCCCTCGATATGTATCTGGTGGCGCCACGGACCTTTGTAACAAAACCACGGTATTCTTATTGGCACGCCTCGAGGATATTAACCAATGTGATACTTCTCTACTCGATGCGTCCTTCGACCATTAATTTGTCAACGCTCACGATCACGACCTGTCGGGCCCCATCTACTTCACCTTTCCACTATATTTAGCCCTGAATGTGGCTTCATCTGCCAGTCACGTTCCTCCATACTAACTTAGCCTCCTACTAAGTTCTGAGGCTGGGTCTCCAAAAGAAAATTTTACAGTGATAACAGAATCCATAGGAGGAAAAGGGGGAGTAAGGCCTTCAAGTGGGAAAGGGAAATGCCAACATGTCATCAATGCATATGTGGTGGAAATTGATGCTATAATAATTTGGAGAGGAATTTAATCACCTATAAATACATATGGGAGGGGTGCAAGATGTTGCATAGGTTATCTAAAATCAATTGGAAGAAATCACCCCAATGGTCCAATGACAAAAAAATGGAGTAACTAAATCCATGTCCATCTTAGGTGGAGAGGAAGCTAGCCAATATGAAGTGGAGGGGGATGCCTTGTGTAGTCATTTTACATGTACTATAAAATACACTTCTAATTTTTAATTATGAATAATTTGTTTATTTGTATCTTTTTTGTGAGAAGAGTTTCATGGTCTAAAATTTTGTAAATGTTTTAAGAAAGAATTTATTATGGAAGAATCAAATGATAAGTAGAAGAGAAATATCATTCTCAAAGTTGAATGTATCTCTATAATACAGGTATTGTTTCAATGAATTTTATGTTTACAACCCAACCTTTACTATACATATTAGTTCTTTGAAATTAAACGTCTTATTTAATATTATTCATGTCAAACAACATCCACTTCAATAAAAATAATGATACTAAAAAAAATAACATAGCAACAAAAGATCTAATTCAATGACTCATAATGGTACTCAAAACAAATAACATGGAAACAAAAGGATCATTTTTATAGGGGCATTCATTAAGCCTTTTCAT
This sequence comes from Picea engelmannii, assembly GCA_009831015.1. Taxonomy (NCBI): domain Eukaryota; kingdom Viridiplantae; phylum Streptophyta; class Pinopsida; order Pinales; family Pinaceae; genus Picea; species Picea engelmannii. The sequence goes on from ML838595.1 coordinate 42,853, forward strand.
ATAACCCTAAGTTGTATGCTACTTGAATAATGCATAAAATTTACTATTGAAACCATGTATCAAAACTTTAAATTCAAATTTACACATTAAAATCAAATATTTTCATTTCAACACTTCCCAAACTATAATACTAAAAATTATTAATGACATGGTTTCCAATTCCTCGTATACACAATAATACTTAAATATAAATAATAATAATAAAATATCAATGTAGTAACTTGCAACCCGACCTAAATTTAGATTATATCGACAGGCCCTTTCTTTTTTTCATTGTTTTCCTAAAGTTTCATGATGATAATCACCAATAAAAATAAGCATAAACAATGGAAAAAAGGGCATAAATACATAACCATTATGAAAATATAAAATATTCAACCTAATGAGAAAGCTTAAGAAAAAAATTGTGCATAAAGAAACACCAAACATAAAATATTCAACCTAAAGACAAAAAAATTGTCCATAAAAAAACACCATATATATTGGAGAGACAATAGAGAATATTAAACTTATAGCTCCATGGTTCTGCTACAAGGTACCTCCTTATTTAAAGTACAAGGTATATTTTGCTGAAGAAAAAGAAGTAATTTAACAATAAGACAGTTATGATGGTAAATGAGGGAGAAAAGTTATGGAATGCATCTTAAAAAAAATATATAGTTGTTTATGAAAATAAATATTTTAAAATAGATTAAAATATATCAATTTAATGAAAATTAATAACTTAGAATTTTATGAACAAAATTCAAAAATTAAAAGAACAATATGAAAAAAAACATTCACCTTGTTATTGAAATTGAATAAGACTAATGTTATGATAAAAAAATTCTGTTCCAATACACTATCACTATTGAATGTTAAATGGCTTGCCACAAGATTTAAACAAGCTCTTAAACCTGGGCAACACAAGGTTGACACCATGATTAGTTTGTTCAAGGAGTTTATTAATTTTATTTTTTTTATGTTTTCTACTTTCTCAATCAGAAATATGTATGCAAAATTACCCTATTTTTCATGAAAAACATCTTTCCACGTATCCATTTCCACTTTATTTAATAATTCAAAACAAAAAAATAACTTCATCAACAACATTAAATTCATAATTTTTTTATCTCCAATAAAAATCTAAACAATCATAACATTATATTCATCAAAATTAATAATTCAAAACAAGAAAATAACCCTATGAAGAACATTATTTTCCAGAATTTTATTATCTCGAATAACAATCCAAACATTATATTCAAAGAGAATTTGCACAAGCCACAAAGTTAAACATTATATTCAAAGAGAATTTGC
>WSFP011306417.1:0-44149 GCA_009831015.1 Picea engelmannii
ACATGATCAATAGTATTTATAGCATTGAAATCTTTTATATTTGTATTAGAGTTACAATGATAGCCCAAGGGAAATATGTGGAAATAAGACTGCAAGAATCAGTGAATGTTTCTCCAGAAATAAACATTGCATGCCAGGCCTCCCAATTTCCAGACAAATTTCTATTCTCCCTTCGCCTTCAATCTACACGAATATACAGCAACGCAAGGAAGGAGGTGTTTGCAACAGTTGGACTACAGCGACATGCTAAGGTGTGTCCGAAAAATAGGCTTGATTGAGATGTGAATGCTATCAATGACAGTGCTTTCAGTGAGAATCCCCTACATCCAGTGCTTGCTCTTTTTCTACTTTGCCTTTCCGTTCAAAATTACATTCTCACCTCGCTGCATCACCAAATCGTTTTCTTAACAGTTGCATGGATGAACGAGTGTTCAAATTCAGAGGAAGGATATGGCCCCTTTGGCCCATGCACCACTGCAAAATTTATTACTATAATACATCGAGTTCAAATCTACATTACCATGTCTTCTTATATATTATTCTTTTATGCATTATGAATGTGCAGTAATGATGTTTCTGGATTGTGAATTGTGGCCAGATATTTAATGTCCTTATGATTGCGTTGCAAATAGAGTCAAATATTTTTCAATTGTTGCCAAGTTGCCCAAGAAAGAATGTAAAAGAAAAGATAATTAACATACCTATTTCTTTGTTGGTCTAGGGAGGATCATGACACCCGGGATACCCAATCTGTAGAATTTGAAGTAATAGGCTTTGGTCCAATGATATCACCAGGAAAGGGGACATTTTTCACTAGCATGGAGACATGATCATAGAGTATGCAGTAGTGCAATGTCTAGTGCATAATGTAGATATGAAATGTGAAATGTATTTCTGAATTTCAATAAATAAAATTTCATGTTGAGTTGTTGGGGGACATGGAAAGAGATGGGGTTGGATTTGATTAATCCACAAGAGAGGAGGGGTCTAAAAAGGGGGTTTTATTTATGAGTTTAATTCCAAAAAAAAAATTCCTCATTTTAATGTTTTGAGTGAACCTTCTAATTTTCCCCTTGAGTGTGGAAGATACCAATCATTGAATACATGTAAGAGGATGGATGTGAGGAGTCACATCCCATAGTTATTGGGAGCATGGGGATGAGTACAACCAAGTTGGAGAAGGGTGTAAGTCAAGAAAACAACAAAAGGAGAGGACATTTGTATGGTCGGGAGGAGCAGTGTTAGACATTCATTTTTTTTCATGAGTAGAGAGGAGAAGAGGAAAAATAAGTGCTCTAAATCTGGAGCAACAACGGATGGAAAATTCAAGAGAATTTTTGGAGTTGAAGACGGAAGAAGTAAGTAGTCAGGATTGCAGAAGAATCGGGTTGTCATACCTTAAGAGTGGACTCTAACAACAAGTTATTGATGTTGTTCCTAGTAGTTTTTCTAGCAATGACTTCCCTTGAGTTCCCAGTAGTAACATTCCTGGTTACCTATGCCAGAGAGACCTTGATAAACGAATAGGATGCCTCAGGGACTAAGATCAGTGAAAGGGTACATTCATTGGGTTGGGCAGGTCGAGAGGAAGAGACTTGGAGGAAACTCGAGATAGTTGTAGGAGAATGTGAGTGGGTTGTAGGATTATCTAAGCCATGAGTGGACAGTGAGAGACACCCTTTTTGTGGATTCCTAGCCCCAGCTCATGGGTGAATTTCTATTAAAATATGTAATAGCAAGTCTATGGTTCAGTGGAACATGCATACCAAGCAGTTGGTTGCACAGCTATTTAGAAAGATAAGTGTTTTATTCGTTTTATGTGTTGTAGTATGAGAATGTTTTATATGTTGTTGTGATGAGTTTATTAGTTGCATTCATGTTTATTTAGAATGTTGTAGATGGATTTAATTAATGATATCAGAAAATGGTTAAATTTTTGTGTTTTCCTGTAGCTAGTAAGCTATAGGATATGTCAGCAGAAAAAAATTATTTTTGTGTGTATTTCACACGTAATGGACCTCAGTTAAGTTGGGGAATATTATAGGTTGGTATCAAAGCTCAAGGTTCAAGGCTGAGCTTATATGAGCCCAAACCCTTGCAAATTTGGTAGAGATTAGTTGTTGCATAGTTTCACCTGTGACGGATTTGGGGGAAATTGTGAAACCAAGGTGAGATTCCCAAAATTTATGAGCAATTCAAGTTGAGATTTCCTTCAGAACTGTCTAAGAGGTGATCAAGAGCATCAATCTACATGTTGCAGAGCTGAATTCAACTTGGAAGGTCGAAATTTATGTTTTAATAACATATGAGGAAGTTGGGTGAGTTTGATGGATCGACGGACAAGATCGAGTTTAATTTTGAGATCGATGACCCATATTCATTCTATATTGACGAAAAAACTTCTAATTTTTTTGGAGTTTAGCAAAATGGAGCATATCGACAGTCAAGATCCATTTTCGAAGTTTGGAAAATGGAGTAGATTGACGGTCGAGATCCATCTCAGAGTTTGGAAAAATGGAGAAAATCGATAGTCGAGATCCATTTTTGGAGTTTGGAGAAATAGAACATATCAACGGTCGAGATACATTTTTTGAGTTTGAAAAAATAGAGCAAATCAACGATCGAGATCCATTTTTGGAGTTTGGAAAAATGGAGCAGATTGACAATCGAGATCTATTTTCGGAGTTGGCAGAATAGAGAAGATCAATGATGGAGATCCATTTTTGGAGTTAGGAAAAATGGAGCATATCGATGGTCGAGATCCATTTTCGAAGTTTGGTAAAATGGAGCAAATCAACACTCAAGATCAATTTTCATAGTTTGGTAAAATGGAGCAGATCAACGGTTGAAATCCATTTTCGAAATTGGAAGAATAGATCAGATCGACGATCGAGGCTCATCGAAAGATTTGGGTGAACTGTGGTGGATCAATGGTCAGGATCATTTTGACTTGGAGATCGATCGCCCAGATTCATCCATATTTTGGTTGAAAATTTTTAAGTGTCAGAATTTAGCAAACTTCATGAGTGAATTTAGTTCTCCAAGAGAAAATGTCAATTGTCGATGGTCTGGTCAATGAAATAGGTCAAGTGTTTCGTTCGAACAATATAAATCGTCAATCACCGATGGTCGGGTCAATGAAATTGTGGCGAAATTAGAAAAGTATTTGGTTTGTCCAAGAGAGATTATCAACCATCAATGAAGGGAAAGAGGAGGATGAGGTGGCATGCCACATCATCATCCAGTGTCATGTCATGTCAGTGTTCATGTGTCATGCCACATTAGCCAAGGAAATCATTGATTGTCAATGGTCGGGTCAGAAAAATCGGCAAGGTGTTTTGTTTGACCAAGGGAAATTGTCAATCATCGATGGTCGAGTGGGAAAAATCGACAAAGTGTTTTGTTCACCAAGGGAAATTGTTGATCACTAATGGGGTTTCTAATGTTGGAAAATCAACAATATTGATTGCTTCTGAGTCGGCGATCGATGGTGGAGATTAATTCGCGTGCTTGGGAAAGGTTTAATGGATCGAAGGCTAGGATTTCTCCCAATTTTGAGATCAACGGATCGGATTAAAAGACTATTACAACTATGAATTAGTCAAATTCTATGGAAATTTTCCAGTTTTTGAAGGTCATCAACTTATAGGGGCATTTTGAGGCCCTAAATAACATTTTCAAGAATTTTAAATTGGAGAACTGTGTGTTTCTCTAGTACAAAAAATATTTTCTACTTAAAATTAAAAAGCTCGGAAAGAGCTTTCCAACAAGCTATTATGCGCACAAACCAGAGATCGTATGAGGAAATTACAGCTGAAACAATACAAAGTATTATTTAAGCATCAGTTTACTTCCAACGGCATAACTCCTTGCTCAAGGGTCATTTTGAATCATTGGAGCAGTCTGTGGAAATATCATGGACCATAGAAGATAGCCATGTAACAAGATTTAGAATTTGAGTACCTAAAATTGTACGGGATGGAAGAGAAGACACTTGTAGCAATAAGGGGTAAAAATGAGAAACAGTTTGAACTTCCACAAACCATAACTTTAAGCTTGAAGCTCATATTTGAGCAAACAAATAGCCATTAGAAAGATCTTGAAAAGGAGAATCCATCTATCAACACAAGATTTTGAATTAAGCACTACATTTTTTCAAAAAATAATTAAATAATTTTTGCAGCAGTAAAAGAAGAGAAATGAGTGGAAATTGCAAGTAATGTTTTGCTCAGAACTTAGATTGAGGCATGAGTATAGTCATTGGAGAACTGTTTCAGAGAGGAATGTGTCAAGAGAACCCAATTTTGACTTAGTGCATTGTGTTCTTTGTAAATTGAGATGAAGAATAACTTGTAATCTAATTAATGAAATGTTTTATAGTATGCATGTTCTAACAATAATTATTACATGTACATTTCTTACAGAATTAGATGTATAGGAAAACAATTTTGGTTCTTATATGAAGATTAGAATTATGGAAGATGCTCAGGGATCTTAAATACATGAGGACGAGGTCAGAGATATACATTTTAGCATGGAAAATGTTGAGACGGAGTCTAATGGAAGAAGAGGTGGGAAAGAGCCTATAACTATGAGAAGCCTACAGTGAGAAGTGAAAATCTATAGGGAAGATAACGAGAAGATTATAAAATCTCATGAGGAGATACTACAGAATCTAAATATTCTGCAAAGGCATGCCAATAAAGACTCTGGCACAAAGCAAGCAACTGGTGTTAGACAATTGATAGCATCCAGATCCCATAGAATAAAGGATGATCACGGGAATGACAAACAAACAAGAAGCATGAACAGTTGTCATCATTTCCCAAAGAAATCAACTAGAAGAGATCATGCAAGTTAAGGGCTAGGGAGAATCTCAAGTGTGTCTCTTGTTAGGAGGCGTAGGAGAAGGCTTGAGTCAAACACTTTACAATCTAAGTTCAAGAAAAACAAGCCACCAACTTTTAATGGTGAGCATAGAAAGGGAGAAGAAGTCGAGGCATGATTGTTGGAAATGAATAAATGTTTCCATCTCCATGATTATCCCTCAAGGATAGAAACTAGAATTCCAACCTAACACGTGTAAGGAAAGGAATCCATGTGGTGGAATTATCTTAACCAGGCCAAGCACTTAGATGAGAAGAAGGTCTCATGGAGCAAATTCAAAGGATATTTCCAAAAGAAATATTTGTCAGAGAATTACTATGAAAGGAAGATGAAAGAGTTCATTGAACTCAAGTTGGGAAGCATGACAATGGATGAATATGAGAAGAGATTATTTGAGTTGTTGAAGTATGTGGGCTTCATAAAGGATGAGAAATTCAAAATCCAAATGTTTTTTAGTGGATTTCCCTCTTTCTACAGTGACAAGATACACTATGATAATCCCAAGACTTAGGAGGAGGCCATAAGGAGATAAAATCTTCCTTATGAGTAGAGCAGAGGAAGGATAGTCTTCCAAAAATATTGGAATGACAAGATGAAGGGTAAAAATGAGAAAAGGCGGAAAGGTTTTAAGCCACCCTTTTTTAGAAATAACTCCCAAGCAAATCAGCAAGGGAATTTAGCCCAAAATGAACCCAGGATGGCAGATTCATTTGGGAAAAGTCCAAGACAGTATCACATGAAGTGTTGGGGATGTGAGGGAGATCAATTGTATAGGGATTTTTAGGCTCACAAAGGTGAAAGATTGAGGACTTTCCACAATATTCAAGAGGTTGAAACAGTGGAGGATATGGGAGAAAACATGCCAATGATTTTTGCAGCCTTGGACAACAACCAAGCAGAATATCTATCCCCAATGATTGAATTCGAAGGTAAGATTGATAATCATCCCATAGAAATTTTAATTGATTCTCGAGCTATCCATAGTTACATAAACTCTAACATTGTTGAAATATTTCACTTACAAAGAAGAAATCATAATAAAATTTGGTTAATTCAGTTAGCCACATGGCCTAAGAGGAAAATCGATGAGATGGTTAAATATTGTCCAATAGAAATGAATGGAATCGGCACAAAGGTAGATGTGAACATCATACCATTAGGTTCATATGATTGTCTAATTACTATGAATTGGTTGGAAAACACAATGTGACACTAGACTATTACAAGACAATCACTTGTCTTGATGAAGAGGGGAAGCAAGGCAAGGTTCAAGGCATTCCAGGAGCTATAGTTTTTAGATAAATTTTATCCATTTAGCTGAAAAAATACTTTTAGGAAGGAATGTCAAATTTTTACAACCCATGTGGAAGAGGAAGCCAAAGATAAAATGGAAAGTGTTGAATACCATTAGTGATGAAGGATTTTGGAGATGTTTTGGGGGATATTCCAGGATTTCCACCAAGAGAGACATTGATTTCTCCATTGATTTAATGCTAGGAGTTTCCCCAATGTCCAAAACACCTTACAAAATGGGAACACCGGAGTTGAAGGAGTTGCATATGCAACTTGAAGAACTATTAAAGAATGAGTATATATGCCTAAGTGTGTCACCATGGGGTGCTCCAGTTATTTTTCTGAAGAATAAAGATGGTACCTTAAGGCTATGTATTTATTTTATATAGTTAAATAAGGTCACCATAAAGAACAAGTACTCCTTTACGAGAATTGATGATAGATTTGATCAGTTGAAATGCGCAAGAATATTTTCCAAGATTGACTTGAGTTCAAGTTATCATCAAGTAAGGATAAAGGGAGAAGATATCAACAAGACAACATTCAAGACACGATACGAGAATTATGAATTTAAGGTAGTGTCGTTTGGGCTATCAAATTCCCCAGTGGTTTTCATGTTCCTCATGAATGGAGTGTCCATAAAATGCCTCAACTCTATTTTCTTCCATTTTTGTACATTTATGGGATGAGAGCATTATTCCATTGCATATAGAGCACTCATTTTAGTTAGGTATGCCTTTTTTTCACTCGAAAAGGTTTATGTTTGCCTAAGATACAGGCACTTCAGTCAGATCTAGAGGTATAAAGCATGAATACGCCCTTTCTAAATTTTTGCAGAGATAATATTTCAGTTTTATTTCGGTTTTCTATTTTTCATTTCTGTGTTGCTACTCTTTTCGGTCTGCATATACTCTTTTCCCCGCGCTCTGTGCGATCCCGAAAAATCATAAATAGAGCAGAAAGGGTTTCATGTTTGTGTATACTCTTTGTCGTGTGATCTCAATAAATCGAAAACAGAGGGAAATTTTGCATTGTCTAGGTAAGCTAATCGATATCTAACCCTTGTAATCATTGAGAAGTGAAATTTTATTATTATGTGTGAAGAGTATTTTTATGAGCATGCTCTCCAAGGTCATCTTCCACTGTTAGAATAATGCAGATGTGCTCGTTTAACCATAGACAATGCTACACCATTGTCACCCAACCATAGGCATAAATCCACCCTCGAGCACCTTAACCTTTGAAAAAAACAATGATTCTAGGAAGCCACACCAGAACCAATATATGACCAAGAGAGCATACTTTCTCCAAGGGTAGCGCACAATAGAAAGTATCGAAAGGACTAAACAAGAGAAAACCGTACAACTGTAGTTGTTGTTGTTCCTCCTCCAAACTTGAGCATTGTTTCTGGTTTCCTGAGTGAGAGTGAGTGAACAAATGAGCCAAGATGTCCTCTATTTATATTCATCTGTCCAGTGACTTTTCTGGTTGGGTTGACCTGACTTTCTTGTAATTATATTTTATGTTTATCTTTTTCCTGTGAGGATGACTTGTCTTCCTAGAGGATAACACCTTAATATTATATATTTTGTTGAGCCATCATGTCTTCTAGGGTTTTCACACATCTGTTTATGGTTTCTCTTGCTTCTAGAATATTCTATTAGAGTCAAAGGTTACATATGGAGGTTAATACCTCTCGCAACTACCATAATATCAACACTCCCTCTTATCTAGGGAGGTATTAATGGTCTCAAACACATCCATCCATCTTCACATGGTATGGGCAAGATGCACATAGTCTTGTAGACCATTCTATAGGCATCATCATCATGTCACACATGGTTACACCCATGTGGACCTATCAATCTCATCTAGGGGCCACAACCCACTAGAAAACACTGAAGATACACCTCGTAGTGTGTGTCACCATCATCATCATGGGATAAACCCACATGACGTGCTCACCCATGTCGTGAGTATCATCATAAGTATCATCATTACTATCAGCATCATCTAGTAGCAATCATCAAAATATATCGTCACAATATCCATGAGCCTCATTTAGCTATATTGATGATCCATATCCACCACCATGTGTCTAGCACCTCAGGTCATTCTTGTCCCACGACAAGAATCATGACCTCATCAGAGCCACATTCACCTCATAGTTGATCCTCTCATAGGATCACTCTGTGAATGCATTTATCTTGATGCTATCGAACATGTGTGTCTAGCACCTTGGGTCGTTCTTGTCCCATGACAAGAATTATGACCATATCGGAGCCACAAACACCTCATGGTGATCCTCTCATAGGATCACTCTGTGAATGCATTCAACTCTATGTTATCGGACACGTGGAATTTCCCCTCGAGTCTTCAGTCCATCGAAGACTACATCAAGGTACATTTACTATGGATGTAGATGTTCCCTATCTCCCCTTGTCTACAGCCCAGTTCCTTTGGAGATAGAGTCGGCACGATTCTTATCGAGGCTACTCACCTACTCGTGAGAGTTTCAAGGCCCGATGCAATTAACACATAGGATATCTAGCAGCAACTCGAATCTTCAATCCATCGAAGATTACATCTGAGCCTATTCCCACATGATCAAGTTCGTCTGATCAATATTGGATTATCGGCGCATTGTTGCAATCACCAATCTTGTCCCATATAGAGGCTTAGTGCAAATGTAATCTATCTACTCATTTGTGGATAAGTGATGGAGCCTCACTGCTCCTTCCTACACCATGTCTCTGATGAATTCTTGCAATATTCTTCATATCAAACTTTGAAGTCAACTCCCTCTATCTGATAGAATCCTCGAACCACGGTTTCACCTATTGCATGCCCTTTTTCATTCTGCAAAGTGTCATGAAACTATGTTGGCTTCTTCTTGATCACTGACTCCCTCTCAGGTTTATCTCTTATTTACTTCCCAGAATAAGAAAAAAGAACCACAAAATCTCCATGGTATCCTCCATGGAAGATATCTTGCCTGGAGTCTAGGTAAGTAACCAAGAACATCTCCTAAAGGAGATCAAATTCATCTCGTAAACAATAAGCATTTACATAAGAACAAGAATATCTCCTAGAGAGGATATCAACAAGTGCATCTCTAGTATTAATGGGTTAGTACAATGATCATAACTTCAATAGATCAAGATGCAGCATAAGGTCATAATAATGCCATAACAGCTAGAGACATATCAATTTTTAAATAATTAAACCTAGATTCTTCACTGCTAGGGAGGGTGCACTTGTTCCTTTGAATGTATTGAATTCAAAATCGTTGCTTGGACAAGGACTCTTGTACATTCCCTGCAAAACAAACTCATTATTTTACTGGATGATATAACTTGAAAAGAATATACAAGTGCATACCTTTGAAATTTGTAGTATCGTTCATCTTGTCTTCTAATCTGAAACTAGATACCATCTTGACAAAGAGAGGTTAGAAATTGAATCAAAAAGGTTCAATGAATAGAACAAGCTAGAAACCCTGAAATTTCAACTTTGACAACAAAAATCAATTTTTTACCAAAAGTCAACCTTTGACTTTGACCAATCAACCTTTGAATTTGACCAATCAACCTTTGACTTTGACTTTGACCATTCAACCTTTGACTTTGACCCAAAAACTCAAACTTGACGTTTTTATTGGTTGAGGGCACCAAAGGGTGCACTAGGCTAGGGCACACTAGAATATCCATAAATTAGGTCCAACGCTTCACTTAAGGTGCCAAAAGAGTTGGGTTAGGGTTTGTTGTAGCTACAAAATCAGAAACTGTAGTTGCAGCTACAACTGGTGCCACAACAAGCTAAAAAAAGAATTTCCATGCTACCTTCCAATGGTTAGACTGTCCTAAAGGTAGTGTGGACCCATAACTTGTTAGAATAATGTAGATGTGCTTGTTTAACCATAGACAATGCTACACCATTTTCACCCAACCATAGGCATAAATCCACCCCCAAGCACCTTAACCTTTGATAGAAAGAATGATTCCAGGAAGCCACACCAAAACCAACAAATGACCAAGAAAGCACACTTTCTCCAAGGGTAACGCACAAGAGAAAGTACCAGAAATACTAAACAAGAGAAAATCGTACAACATCAATTGTTCATGCTCCCCCTCCAAACTTGTGCATTGTTTCTGGTTTCCTGAGTGAGAGTGAGTGAAAAAATTAGCCAAAAACGTCCTCTATTTATATTAATCTGTCCAGTGACTTTTCTAGTTGGGTCGACCTGACTTTCTGGTATTTATATTTTCTATTTGTCTTTTTCCTGTGAGGTCGACTTGTCTCCCTGGAGGATAATACCTTAATATTATATATTCTACTGAGCTAACATGCCTTCTAGGGTTTTCACACATCTGTTTAGGGTTTATCTTGCTTCAGGAATATTCTATTCTAGTCAAAGGTTACATATGGAGGTTAATATCTCTCACAGATACCATAATATCAACATCCACCGCAACAATAGCACCCCCAATCCTCCTTCTAAACAATATAATATGTTTTGCACTAGCTCACTTGGTTAAAAGTTGTTTTATTAAGTAAGAGGTCTTGAGTTCAAGTCTCTTTTTTGTTGTTTTTTTTTAAGTTCATGCATCCATTGTAAAGTGTATTTCACTTAAATTATAAAAGTGAATCACTATAAGTAGATTTAATATTTTATTTCAAGTTATTTATTTTGCATGCAACTTTCATTTATAAAGTAACTTCATTGTAAAAATGGCCCTCATTTATTCTATAAAAGTGGATCACTTCATAAGCAATTTATTTGTAAAAGTGAGGTTATTAGAATGAGGGGTATCACCACGTGGACCAACTTCTACTTTCCACGTGGCTCTTTGGCTACCATTTATGTCTTTTTTCAAAAGGGAATAACTTTCACATCCAAAGTTTGTTTTCAGTGTCGTTTTTTTAAACATCTTATTTTTTCGAGAGCTTTCCATCCATACCATCATATTCAAATTATAGATATTTGTTATCTCCATATTTAATATGGTTTCTAGCAATGATCTTTTTCTTACCAGTACCGGCTACTTCTCATGAAAATATCATATGGAGGATGTATTAAGAAGTAAAGGATTGTACCATATTACCTTGGGAAAAGAACAAGAACCCATTGATGATGACAAGTATTCCAAATGGGTTAATAGGAATGATGAAGCATGTGGACTAATCAGAATGTCCATCTCTCCTAATTTAAGGTTTCACCTTCAAGGAATTGAGGGCCCAAATAAATCTCGGGAAAATCTTGCAACTATGTTTGGTAAACACAATATTATCTAATCCCACCAGTTTGAAAATCAATTAATGACTTTAAGTCCAAATGATTTTTCTTGCATTGAAGATCAAATATCTAAATTCAAAACACTTATACTTTTGTGTATAGAATGTGAGCTAGATCCAAAGGAACATCAATGTATATACACTATTATTTCTAAGCTAGATAGTTCATATTATGTTTTTTTATATACCTTTTATACCACTAGAGAAACCCTAGGGAGTGCTTATAAATAAATTTCTCTTCAGTCCTTCTATGATTCTCTAATTCTCGAACAAGATAAGTTTGTTCAACTTGGATTTATCAACACTGCATGTACATCCAACAAAGCCTTAGTGGTACAGCAGAAGGATTAATCCAAGAATCCCAAGAAGTAACATATTCACCACAACAAAAAACAAAACAAGGGTCCCAAACCCTCTCAGTCGACTTCCACTCCTAATAGTGACAAAGGAGCAAAATCTAAAAATAAGAAGACTGACAGACATTGCAACTTTTTTGGGAAAGATAGTCATGTGGAGTCCAAATGTTTTAAGAAGATGGAAGCTTTGAAAGTAACGATGAAGAAGCACAAAATTAGTATTGATTCTTCTTCTTCTAACTCTTCTTCTCATGGACATGCACTTTTTTCTTCTGATTTCTCCTTCAATGCAACTTCTACTTCTTCTTTTGATGAATGGATTATTGATTATCTAGCATCTTATCATATCGGTAAGGATAAAGCCATACTTTATACTCTTAATGAATGTAACACCAAGAAAATATTTGTTGGTGATAATAGATCTCTTAGTGTTGTAGGGTCTAGAATAGTTTAGATAGATAATGGTTATTTCAATGATGTATTATGTGTTCCAAGTATTTCCTGCAACCTTCTATTAGTGTATCAAATCACTCATGCAGGTGAAGGTAAAACCGAAGAGTTTTCACCTCGCCAAGTTGTAATCAAGGATTTAAAAGATCATAAACATGTTCTTGTAACTAGAAATGTTGATGATATTACCAAGTTGTACAAGTTTGAAAACTTTGGGTCATCATATTTTCCATAAGTTTTTGTTGCTCATAGCGATGACTTGATCAAACTTTGGCATGAGTTGTTTGGTCATCTAAATTATTTCTCATTGCAGCAACTATGTAATCAACAAATGGTGACCATTCTTCCTCTTGTTTCTTGCAAATATGGTATTCGTGTCGGATGTGTTCTTGACAAACATCATTGGGACAGTTTTGACAAACGTGCCTCTTAGCACGCCTTGGCCCCTCTGCAACTTGTTCGCAGTGACTTGTGTGGTCCACTTTCTTCTCCTTCTTTTTATGCATGCAACTATTTCTTAACTTTCATTAATGACTTTTCCAAGTGCACTTGGTTTTACTTATTAAAACTTAAGAGCGAATTTTTTGACAAGTTTTTTTCCTACAAGGCCCTTGTAGAAAAGTGATATGGACATCAACTTCAAAGTTTGAGAATAGATAATGGAGGATAATATGTGAACAACAATTTTACAAGTTACCACACTACACAGGGCATCCAAATGCAACACAATGTTCCATATACACCACAACAAAATGGTGTTCTTGAGATAAAGAACTGCGCATTAAAAGAAATGGTTAATTGTATGATCTGATATAAAGGATTAAGTCTTAATTATTGAGCGGAAGCCATCAATTGTGAAAATTACATAGTAAACCACACTCCCACAAAGGATCTTAAAAATATAATAACAGAAGAAGGATGAAATAAAATTAAGCCAGATGTAATTCACTTCTGTGTATTTGGTAGTGTAGCATGGGCTCACATTCTTAAAGAGAAAATAAAAGTTTTACAGCCTAAAAGTGAGAAGTGTATTTTTGTTGGATATTTTGAAGATGTCAAAAGTTACAGAATTCTTAAACCTCATTCTAATGAAATTATTATTACAATAGATGTTAAATTTGTTGAAAATAGCTTGGTCTACGATCATAATTCGGTGTTTGTACCTTTTTCGGCCTACAAGCCATCTTCGGCGTTTGTGCCAACTTTTGTTCCTATTCTGGTTTTTTCTTCTTCGAATGATGACAGTGAGGATGAAAATCCACCACCACCTACTCACATTCCTCCACATGAGTCCATTGAACATGAACCTACACTAGCACCACACCTTCCTCGATAGGTCCATTCAACTCGAGAAGCAGTGGGTGATCTTGTCGATAATCCTTCAAATTAGTATTGAACGTGTTCACATTTCCAACGAGTCTCTTCTCTTTTGGTTCAAGTTTTAGGGACTCGTGATCCAGAGACATTTGTAGAAGCTTTACGTCATCCAGATTGGGATATAGCAATGAATGAAGAGTATATCTCTTTAATATTGAACGATGCTTGGGATCTAGTACCCCTTCTAAAAGGAAGAAACATTGACATATGTAAATGGGTCTACAGAACTAAGTATGCATTAGATGGAAGTGTTTAAATACACAAGGCTCAGTTAGTTGTCAAAGGATTCTCTTAAGTTGAAGGCATTGACTATAATGAAACATTTTCCCCCATGGCCAAAATGAATTCCATCCACCTTGTTTTAGCCCTTGCAACCTCACATAAATGGGAGATCCATCAAATGGATATCACATCCACCTTCTTGCATGGGGATTTGCAATAATAAATCTACATGGAACAACCTCATGGTTATGTTCAAAATGATTCCAGCCTTGTTTATTTCTTTAAGAAAGCTTTGTATGGTCTTAAGAAAGCTCCTTGATCTTGGTATGCAAAAATGAACATCTTGCTTCTTGATACGGACTTTTATAGATGTCATTTTGACCCTAATGTCTATACCAAGAAAGTAGGAATCCATCTCATAATCCTTGTTCTTTATGTTGATAATATTATCATCTATGGTAGTAACCCTAAGCTTTTAAACCATGTGAAAACCAGCCTTAAGAAAAAAAATTAAATGACCAACTTGGGTCATTTGTACTATTTCCTTGGCCTCCAAGTTTTACAAACCAAGGAAGGAATTTTTCTTTCCTAGTCTAAGTATGCTTGTGACCTTCTTCATCGTTTTAACATGGAAGATTCTAAACTAACCCCTTCTCCCTTCCAGTCTGGAGTCAAACTTGCTTCCACTTGTGCTTCTCCCTAAGTTAATGCCACTTTGTACTATCGGTTAGTTGGTAGCCTCTTATACTTGACTCATACATGTCCTGATGTTTCCTTTATTGTTGGTCTTATTGCTTGGTATATGGAAACACCCCATGAAATCCATT
The DNA here is from genome assembly GCA_009831015.1 of Picea engelmannii. Lineage (NCBI taxonomy): Eukaryota > Viridiplantae > Streptophyta > Pinopsida > Pinales > Pinaceae > Picea > Picea engelmannii. The sequence goes on from WSFP011306417.1 coordinate 14,708, forward strand.
GGAAAGTAGCTAAAAGGATACTTTGGTATGTCTAGGGTACAGTTGTTTTTTTTCTTCATATGAGATATGATCGATATTTTTTATTACAATGATGAGTTTTCCATATATAGAGAACATATGGTGACCATCCATGAAAGGATGTGTCCCTTGGATAATCAGTAACTATTTATTATTATCATTTACTTATTATATATAGTATTTAATAATCAATAATTATATTACTAATTATTAATCTAAGAGAATTTCTTCCCGATGTTGTCCAAACATCAACACTCCCTCTTAACGCGGGAGACATTCTGCATCATTCCAAGCTTGTCTTTGAAGTATACAAACTTCACCCTAGACTCATGACACTTGTCTTTCATTCTTGGGAGACGTCTCTCTCCCACCTAAATCGAGGAGAAAAATCCTTCTGCGAATCTCCCTATAAGCCAAATGACTCTCTCTAAGATCAGGCTCGCTCTGGGTCCATGTGTAATAGCATATAGCATCTTGATTCTTTATCATTCATTGTAAAATCACCATGACTATGACAAATACCACACCAGGATCTTTCACCATGGGTACACACATGTGAGTGAATGTCCTCTTGATGCTAACTGACACATGGAAAGCACCTCAAGTCCATATTATTCCTTGTCATGATCAAGGAAGGACTACGCATGGGCCCATTTACCATAAGTGCACATTTATGATAAATGTATCATATCTCCCTTGGTCTGTAACCTAATCTAGGAGAAGTTCTTCCCAATGTTGAAACATCAACACTCCCTCTTAGCTAGGGAGGTATCTTTCCATAGTAGTACACAACTATTATCCAGTGGTACACAACCACTGCTAGTAGCACATATCTATTGTCTAGTGACACACAGTCACTGCCAGTGGTACACAACCATTGTAGTAGTACACAACTATTGTCCAGAGACACGCAGTCTCCACCAGTGGTACAAAACCATTGTAGTAGAAAAAGGTATGTCACACATGGCACTCCCATGTGGAATTCTAGATGTTACTCCCTCTAGGAACACTTAGGTTCAACTCCCCATAGTGGGTGATGTCAAGGTCAACTCCCTTGACATGTCCTCATGTGCTCTCCACAAGGGATGTGTCATCATGTTCTCTCCACAAGGGATGTTGGGCTATAAGACCAAACACACTTATCCCTTCTCGAATAAGTATCCGCATAGATAAACTCAACTCATTTCACAGAGGAGTACGATATAGATAATGTCTATCACACATGGCACTCCCATGTGGACTTCTAGAGTCTACTCCCTCTAGAAACACTAGGGTCAACTCCCCATAGTGTGTGGCATCAAGGTCAACTCATTTGACATGTCCTCATGTGCTCTCCACATGGGACGTGTCCTTATGTTCTCTCCACAAGGGATGTTGGGATATCCCTTCTCGTATAAGTGTCCTCACAAATAAACATACTTATCCCTTCTCGAATAAGCCCAAACCCACTTATCTGAGAATCACAGATCAACTCAAATTGGTCACAGAGGAGTATGATCTGGAGAATGTCTCGGGACATTGAAAACATAAATACTCCCTCTCAGCGAGGGGGGCAATATTTTCCATGCCAAGTCTGTCACAGAAGTACTCAAACTTCGTCATGGTTTGGTAAGAACATCAGCAACATGCTCATCTGTAGGAAGGTACTGCACCAGTACTTATTTCCTCTGCACCATGTCTCGGAATAAAAGTGGAATCCATCACATGTCAATTAAATATGCAAGGAACTTTTGAAGCCACACTGATTTGCAGACTACCACACTCGATGCAATGTACTCTGCTTTTGTGGTGCTCAAGGCCATGGAAGTCTATTTCCTACTACACCAGGAAAAAATGGCAGATCCCAAAGTGAATCAACACCCATAGGTGCTCTTCCTGTCCACTGCACTCCCTACCCAATCAGAGTCAGTATATCCCTACAATCTCATGTTAATACTAGAAGTATATCTCAAACCATGTCCAATTGTGCCTCACAGGTATCTCAACACATGATTTGTAGCAATCCAGTGTGTCTTTATCCGTTGAATCATAAATTGGATAATTGTACTCACTACATAGAAAATATCTGGTCTGGTGTTAACCAGATACATCAATGATCCAATCAGTTTTTTGTATAGAGTCGAATCAATTTCGTCAGAATCGGAAGAAGACACACTTAGTTTCTACAAATTTTTCACCATTCGTATAGCCACGGGATTCCAGTTCTGTTAGAATATGAAGGATGTGTGCGTGTTTTACCATTGACAATACCCTTGTCACCCAACCATAGGCTGAAGCCACCCTCTGAGCACCTTAACCTTGACATAGAATCATTTTGGAAGCAAACCCTAGGCTAGATAGCCATACAAAGGGTAGAGCACCTTTCCCCAAGGATAGTGCATCAACAAAGGCTGATCAGATGTTCCAAACCCTAGACAAGAGATAGTCCAAGCCAAAACGTAATTTCTAGTTGCAGCAATTGCACCAGCATCTCTCCTCCAAACCTGTGCACAAGACTGCAACTGCACTGCGCAGAACTGGCTTTCTGCAACTGCTAAGATGTGTCAAATGAGAGACTGGTGCCCTATATTTATAGTGGTTATGTCAGACTTACTGGGGCCGACTTCTCCTTCTGGGTACTTGTATGTTCAGTATATATTAATTCTTCTGGTCGACTTCTTCTCTTGGAGGCTAATAACCTAATACATATTATCTTCTTGAGTCGACAAGTCTTCTAGGGTTATTAGCCAACTCATTAGGGTTTTCTCTTGCTTCCTGGAGTCTTCTATTCTTGTCAGGTTTACACGTGGAGGTAAATACCTCCTGTAGCTACCATAATATCAACACTCCCTCCTAGCTAGGGAGATATTACAGGTAATGGTCTTAAGTACAAAAACATACCATTCACCCAGTAGCATCAACATAGTTGTATAGACTAGATCATGAACACCATCATCATCATCAGTGTCATCAGCTGCATCATCTCTCGAAACCATACTCTATTTGAGTAATCAGACATGATGCTCACTCCATAGAGTGATACAAGAGCCATTCTTCTAGTCTAGAAGAGTAAATGCTCTGAACCATTTTCCGTCTGGAAAATCTTTGTTCATCATTCATCTGGTTGATGATTATCTCCAATAAACTGTTGATAGTCTTCAATACAATCAGAACAAAAATAGAACACAACTGTGTCTATCCATAGTAGTACATAACTACAATCCAGTGGTACACTACCACACCAAGTAACACACAAGTACTCGATCAGCAACGTATAGTCACGAAATGTGGAACATATCCACCATAGTAGTATACATCTACTGTCATACAGTCTTCATAACAAACATCTAATAGCAACTTGCACAGAAACAATGTTATGATATAAATTGAATCATCTAGGAAAATATTTCACTAACATCTGTGAGATCTGAAATAATATATTCCCTCAGTGTAGAACATCAACAATGGGTTATTTGCCCTATTCTTCTCAAACAAGGAAGAATGATTTTTTTTTATGTCTGAGCCTAGACCATTCCTCACCCTAGGCCATTCCTCCTACACTATTCAAAGTGCACCCTGGAGATAATGTATAAACCCTAAGGAATGGTTGTCTCTGATTGTTGAGCCTGGACCATTCCCCACCCTGGGCCATTCCTCCTACACTAATCAAATTGCACCCTAGAGAGAATGTATAAACCCTAAGGAATATTCTTATGTCCATGATTGTTGAGCCTGGACCATTCCCCACCTTGGGCCATTCCTCCTACACTAATCAAAGTACACCTTGGAGAGAATGTATAAACCCTAAGGAATGACTGTCTGGACCATTTCCTCTATTAACCACAAGAGGAAAAGAATGTCATGTATCAACCTCCAAAATGGACCATTCCTCATGTTAACCACAATGAGAAATCGTTGTCCGGTGAAGCGGGCCAGTCTTATTGAGTAATCCTCAAGAAGAGAGACTACCCTAGACCACTCCCCATGTTAACCACAATGGGAAGTCATTGTCTATGATACATTAGCAATCTGGACCATTTCCCATGTTAACCACAATGGGAAATCATTGTCCGTCAGAGATCTCAATCCACTTTCCGAACAGGAAAGCATCTGTCCAAGGTGGACTATTTTTAAATCTTGAAAATGAATGTCTTCAATAATATTTGCAGTTCTCCCTCCCAACCTGGGATTCATTTCTTCCTTTTTCAATAAGGAATTCGTCTCCATGACCTCCAGCTTGAGTACGCAAACTCTTTCATCTTGGATAGAATCTTTACCAAAATGTCTGCTTATCTGCTCATTTGTGGAGATATGTATTGGAAAACCACTTTCTCCTTTATGGACTTCATCATGGATAAATGCTTGATTTCAAATGTACTTTAGTCTGGAACACTGTGAAGGCTTCATGTAGCTCTGAACAATAGAGTATATTATTGTTGGAAAACTAGAACATATCCATGTGGCACTTCTTCTGTCATCATGAGATCTGATCTATTGATTAATCATCTTGATGTTATAGGAAATCTTCACCACGCTTCTATTGTGCACTAGAGGTTCTCCACCAAGTTATCTTCTTCTATCTGCATACAAGGGTCTCTTTCTGGTATGCCTCAAAGTCTTGATATTTCTCTTCATACACTCTTTATTCAATTTCTCTGGAGAACATTCTTTGTATTCATCTAATGTAGAACTCCAACTTATGGATGTTGCAGATGATATAATGACTCATGTAGAGATATGTCTAATTTACTGGAACAAGTAATCATCATAGTATTCTCCCTCCATCCGGGAGAACCTCTAGTTTCGGATCTCGCAATGCTTTCATTCATAAGTCTTCCATACATTGTTCTTCATCACGACTTTCAGTTCCTCTGCTTGATTGCTTTTATTGAGTTTACATCAGGTTGACAATCTTGTGATTCTTGATATAATGACTGGTTTTTCTGGCTTCTCTTTCTTTCTTGGAATCTTCATGTGTTTCTTTAGTTCTCGGGTCCATGGAGTTTCTTATAGATTCCATCATAGGATCACGAATGTAGATGGACAACCAGGGATACTTTAAGGCTTCTCTTTTGAAGAATATGTATTGTATTTCATGACTTCTATCATGGATATATACTTCATCATCTTCAATGGATCATAGGGTTAGCTCCCTCCTAATCCTTGCTTCATGTATGAGTGTATATAATCGGATCCCTCCGTCTAACAGAGTCCACGCTTCCATCTGCATCCTTATTTCTTCTGCAATATATAATTGTCTCTCTTGTCCAACAGAGTCCACGCTTCCGTCTTGTTGTCTTCTACAAAACATCATAAGTCTTTTTCCAGTTTCCTCTCGATTGTTGACTTCTTTCTGTCTTTGCTTCTTCTAAGTCTCTTCATGATTGATTCGGCTTATCTTGCAATAGCTTCCACATGATTTGTATTTCATCCTTTCATGTGTATTATCTAATGATATCCATTCTTATCCTGTTGTTCTTCCATAGGTATAGTTCTTCTTGGAACACATTATATTCCAAGAGATAGATATACAAGATATGTACAAAGACGATGAAAACAAGATATGTACAAGAAATAAGAAGAGTTTTGCTACCTTTAAAAGAAGAAATCTCTTCCATCCTGCTTAGTCTTCTTTGTAGGTTCCTTTTCTTCAGCAATTGATACTTTGTGTTTCTCCTTCCTTTTCTTTAGCTCGGGACAATGATTCTTGTAGTGACCATACTTTCGACAGTTGAAGCATTGTACTTCTGAAATGTCTTTCTCTTGATTTGGCTTCCTCCTTGAACCAAACTTCCTTTTGTTCATGAAGTTATTGAATCTTTTTGTGAAGTCTTGATCATCGTACTTATTTTGGGGTTTCTCTTTTGCACTGATCCTTGATTCTTCTTGAGCACAGCAAGTCCAAAGTTCTTCAAATGTAGGATACTCCTTTCTTGTGTTCATGCTTGTGGAAAATGCATCCCACATCTTGGGAAGACCATTGAGTACTATGTTTACCAACTCCTTGTCTAAGATGGTCTCTTTAGTAGCTTGTAGTTGATCTCTTAACTAAGAGATTTTCACAAAGTATTATGTTATGTGTCATCATCATTCATCTTCATGTCATGGAGCTCATTCTTCAAACTCAATACTTGTCCAATGTTTTTTACTGAGAAGAGATTTGTTAGGGCATCATACATATTCTTCGATGAGTCAAGATGGGAGATGTAGGGTATCAAGTGGTCTTTTATAGATTCCACTATGATACTCATAGCATTGATATCACTGTCTTTGAACTTCTCCATAGCTGCAACATTATGCAGTTCCTTCTCTTTTCCTTCTTCAAACTCTGGCTTCATGATCTTTCCTTTCACGATATCCAACACTTTATTCTTGGCAAGGATGAGGTCAATCCTTGTCTTCCATGCTCTGAATTTAGAGGCTCCATCTAACTTGTTCTCTGACTTCATAGAATAAGTCATGCCTACTTTGGCTTGGTCAAACTCTAGATTTGACCACAAACTCAAACTTCATGTCTTGGCTTGCTAAGAGTATCAGGATATGTGCTAGGCTAGAGCGCACTGATCTATCCAAATATTAGGTCAATTCATTCACTTAAGGTGTCTCAACAAGAGGATTAGGGTTTTTGCAACTGCTCCTGCTAGTAACCCTAGCGGCAGTGTCTTGAAAGATGCTTCTACTAGTAACCCTAGCAGCAGTTCCTCAGCGAGCTCAATATCCTAGCGGCTATGTTTCCTTCCAGTGTTTAGACTGAAAGAAGGAGGTGTGGGCACATAACCTGTTAGAATATGAAGTATGTGTGCTCGTTTTACCATTGACAATACCCTTGTCACCCAACCATAGGCCGAAGCCACCCTCTGAGCACCTTAACCTTGACAGAGAATCATTATGGAAGAAAACCTTAGGCTAGATAGCCATACAAAGGGTAGCACATCTTTCCTTAAGGATATCGCATCAACAAAGGATGATCAGATGTTCCAAACCCTAGCCAAGAGATAGTCCAAGCCAAAACGTAACTTCTAGTTGCAGCAACTGCACTAGCATCTCTCCTCCAAAATTGCGCACAAGACTGCAACTGCACTGTGCATAAATGGCTTTCTGAAATTGTTGAGATGTGTCAAATGAGAGACTGGCACCCTGTATTTATAGTGGTTCTAGCAGACTTACTAGGGCCGACTTCTCCTTCTGGGTACCTATCTGTTCAGTATATATTAATTCTTCTGGATGACTTCTTCTCTTGGAGGCTAATAACCTAATACATATTATCTTCTTGAGCCGACAAGTCTTCTAGGGTTATTAGCCAACTCATTAGGGTTTTCTCTTGCTTCGCGGAGTCTTCTATTCTCATCAGGTTTACACGTTGAGGTAAATACCTCTCGCGGCTACCATAATATCAACAAGTTCAACATCCCAAACTTCTTCAATATCTCAATTGTGTACTTCCCCTGACTCAGGAAGATCTCATCAGTTATCTGCCACACCTCTAGTCCCAAGAAGTAGTGCATCATACCAAGGTCCTTCATCTAAAACTGATAGGCCAGCACATACTTGCATTTAGAAATAAGTCTCTTTGTACTGGTGAGGAATAAATCATCAACATAGAGGACCAAAATCAAGGACTCACTATTAACAATATTGTAGTACAGAATGGGATCAACAACACTTTTTTTTTTTATGAAGACCAAACTCATCATGTATCCATCAACCCTCGCATACCAAGCTCGAGGTGCCTGCTTGAGTCCATACAGGGTCTTCTTCAACCTACACACATGAGACTCCTTTTCATGTATTATGAAACCATCTGGATACTCGATGTATATTTCTTCCTCAATCTCTCCATTGAGAAAGACTGCCTTCATATCCATATGATGTAGTTTCCAACCCATGGATGTTGCAAGGACAATAATCATTCGAATAGAATCCTCTAGAAAAAAATATCATTTTGTGTCTCTCGATGCTCCTTTCAACAGTGTGTTTGATCCTATAGATCCATTTGGAAGTCACTGCAAACTTCCCCTCAAGTCTCGCAACAATATCCAACACATCATTATTCATGTTGGACTGATACTCCCCTATCATGACATCTCTCCATAATGGATGACTAGTTGTCTCCTCATAACATGAAGGCTCAAAAATGAACGATGTGGCTCATAGCTGCGGCATAGCACGAATATCTCTGAGGTCTCTTTCTTACTCATAAGGTACCACAAAGAGTTGCATGTCCTTCTGCCTCCTACGAAGTCTGACGAGCCCATGTAAGTCTCTTCTGACCTATTGCAATATCTCTGAGAACATTAACTAGAGCTACATGATCGACGGGATCAATTTGATCAATAGGATCAATTGTCTCCCTCTGAAAGGTAATGTCATCTTGGACCATATTTTACATATAGTGGTTTCCTCATGAAACCAATGTCTAATACATATCGAGGTTCTCGAATGGAACCAATGTCTCACAAGACATATAGAATTTTCCTTGTGAAACCGATGTCTTGGTTCCTTCATCTCACAATCTAAGGAACGCTTGGATGAAGTCTGCATTCCACCCTACTAGTCCACACAGGACCCTCTGGGGAGAATGGCTCATGATGTTTCCTCAAACATCAACACTCCCTCTAGAGTTGGAGGTGACTCCTCCTATGTCTCTACTCCCTCTGACACCGATGGTATCTCTTCCTCATTCTTTGGCGGTAACTCAATCTTTGCTCCCTCTGGATGTAGTACAACCTCCTCAACTTGGATCTATCACCATAGTTTTGCTACAGTCGATCTTGATTGGTTGTATCCATGATCACTAGAACTATCTCTGCGATTCAGCATGGTCCCGTCCTGGGAGGTACATTTCTCCTAAATACTTATTGTCTCTGAGCATCATGTCTAGCAATGTCTCTCCTTGATATCATGTTGGAAGGTATTTCCCTCCATGTCTACCTCATGCGACCTTCATTGTGGCTCCTTCTCAGAGCTATTACATGTGACCTGCCATGAACAAGAAACAAGAAAAACAAAAAAACATCTCCTAGAGGAGATCAATTTATCTTGTGCACAACTATATACAGTGACCCTACAAATGATACGTCTTCTACTATGACTTACACGCATTCATCATATACTCATGTCATACAGCTACCAACACAAATCCATCATATACTCGATGGCATACGGCTAACCATGTTGATTTTCTAGTGTTAAATTAGACAAGCACAATTTTCCGCAAGTGGCAATTATTTCCAATGATATACGATATTACTTTAGTAACTATAGAACATCACCAAGTAACCCAGAAAATTTCAACTACTTAGAATCTTCGGTCTCTTCCTTAGATCACTTCCCACGTGTGAGAGAGAAAAATTATGTGTCTGTTGTTGTGTCTTTCAAGTGTCTTTTTATAGTAATATTAGATTTATCCAAAAAGACACGTCTCTTTGAAAATTAAATTTAAAATTTAATTTGATTTTCTTTCTTATAAATAGTTGGATAATACATCCCATAACTACCCAAAGATTAATTTGGTTATAATCCATCCACATAGTATTTGACTTTGTCAAATTGTTCCTCCATAATTCATGCGATTCTTTGCATAAATATAGGTAGAAGTAAATATGCAGTACATTCCTCATATTTAATTAATTAGACATTTTTACTAGAAATTAATGCCCACCATAATTTATGGAATTCTTTCTAAATATAGGTAGGAGTAAAAAGTAAATATGTTGTACAAAGAGATTGTAACAACCTCATAAATTTAAAAATCCCAACATTTTACTCTACTCTCATTTTCCTGGGCCAGTCTCGCTCTGATACCACGTTGTTTTTCTTCATATGAGATATCTTCAATATTTATTATTACAATGATGAGTGTTCCATATATAGAGAACATATGGTGACCATCCATGAAAGGATGTGTCCCTTGGATAATCAATAACTATTTATTATTATCATTTACTTATTATATATAGTATTTAATAATAAATAATTATATTATTAATTATTAATCTAATAAAATGTCTTCCCGATGTTTCCCAAACATCAACAACAGTTCAATTCAAGATACATTACAAATCAAGGGGGGCTCCTTTATTGCTTGGTTTCACTAATTCAGATTGGGTTGGTGACCCTGATGATCAAAAATCTATTGCAAGTTATGTTTTCAGCATTGGTTCAGGACCTGTCACTTGGGTATGTAAGAAACAATGGGATATTTTTCTTTCTTCAGCAGAAGCAGAGTACCAAATAGCAATTAATGCAATTCAAGAAGCCTTGTGGCTTCGAAAAATCCTTTAAGACATTGGATTCTAGCAACAGCATCCGACAACCATGTAGTGTGACAATCAAAGTGTCATCAAGTTCGCCAAAGATCCATTTCAACATCAACACAGAAAACACATCAAGATACACATACACTTCGTCAAAAAACTCATTCATGATTGAGTTATTGAAGTGTTATTATGCCCTACGGAAGATCAAGTTGGAGACATTTTCACAAAGTCTCTTACAGAAGTGAAGTTTTCCAAACTTCGATCTATGTTAGGAGTTCAGAAAGTTGTCATTAAGGGGGGATAGGCTCTAACGCCTCCTTCCTTCTCCTATTGTGACGCCTTTGTAAATCCTTCAATTCTATCACAAGTTGTTCTTAAGGGGGTATATTAGGATATTTAGACACTTAGGAGTTAGTTAAGATCAACTTGGTTTGATGTGTCGTTAGGTAAACAGTGTGTTTCTTTAGTATGCATTTGTAGTTAAGTAATCCGACGGTCACGATATGTTCCTGACATAGAGTGATCTGATGGTTCATATTCTCCTTGGTCTTAACAGCTACATTGATATGTGGCTTAACACCTAATTGGTCCATGATCTCTATTTAAAGAGCATGGAGGGTCATTTGTCGATGATTGATTGTGAGAAACACTCTTGTAAATCTCTCTGTAATATTTTTATTTTGCATTAACAAATTTCTCCAAGTGGTCGCATTGGTTGGGGTCGTGGATGTTTCCCCATAGGGGTTTTACCACATCAAAACATTGGTGTGTTGATATTTGATCTAGTTGTGTGAGTGGTTATTGAAGGTGTTCGTCCTCTGTTGGAATAAATGTGTTGTCGAACAACATCCAATCAGGTTGTTACATCCATTTACCATTCAAGAATGAAAATGGAAGGTAGTCATAGTTGATTTTATTACCAAACTACCCATAACAGTGAATTAGCATGATTTCATCATGGTAGTGGTGGAAAAATTGACTAAGGTTGCACTTTTTATTCCAATTAAGACTACTCACAAGGCAACCAATATTGCAAATATATACATGAAAGAAGTTTCCAAGATACATGGAGTGCCCAAGGCGATTGTTTCAAACAAATATCAAAAATTTTACTTCCATTTTTTGGAAATGATTGTTCAAGGGCTTTGGAACAAATTTAAATCTCAGTACAGCATATCACCCAGGGACTAACAGAATATTTGAAGACATGCTCAGAATGTATGTGATGGATCAACCATACAAGTGGGAAGACTATATTCATTTAGTTGAATTTGCTTACAATAATGGGTACCAGGTATCATTGAAAATAAGCCCATATGAAGCTTTGTATGGCAGGAAGTGTAACACACTAGTGAGTTGGGATAACCCGGCAAACAAAGTTGTCATTGGGATAGATTTGTTGAAGAAAATATAAGAGAATATCACAAAGATCAGGAATAATTTAAAGGTTTCACAAGATAAGCAGAAGAGTTACACATACAAGAACATTTTCAGAGATTGTAAAGTGGGTGAGCATATGTTTTCAAAAGTGAAAGAAAAAAAAAGTTTGTTAATATTAGGAAGTTGTCCAAAGTTGGCAACAAAATATAATGGGCCTTTTAGAGAAGATAAGGCTAGTTGCATACATTCTATCTTTGCATGCATCCATGAAAGTGCATAATGTATTTCATGTGTCATTATTAAAGAAATATGTGTCTGACCCTGACCACATAATTTATTGGACTATGATCCAAGTGGAACATGAAGGAGACTTTTGGGTGGAACCAGTGTGCATCATGGACCGTAAAGTCGAGGTGATCTAGAACAAAGATATAGGGATGGTAATGGGCATGCAATGGTCCTGAAAAGGCTACATGGGAACACAAAGAAACCATGTGGGAGGAGTACTTGGAAATTTTTGTCAATTTTGAAGAAAACATAATATAAGAATGCAAGACTCCATTTTGGGCAGCTAAAGTTTCAAAACCACATTTCAGATTCCTAGCCAACCTGTGTTGGGGGGCCTGATAAAAGAATGGTACTTCCCGATGGATTGAGGGAAATCAAGGGGATACATTCCTTTTTTCAGCAGGTTGAGATGATTAGGAGATTATGGTTGGAACTGCTACTAGAGTATAAAAATTACAAAATTATTATTTTTATAAGTCTTATAATGTAAATTTGTATATGTATTTTGGCATAGTGTTGTGCACCTAGGACGTTGCACAATTATAGGGGAGGGGGAATGTAATGTCTCCGCTATAATCCTCAGTTTAATTAATGCATAAGTTAAATATGAATGTAGCTATGGCCAAGCGATGTAATATGAAAAATGTATTTATATATTTAATATATAAAATGTGATGCCAACTGCCGAGTGACATGGCCAGAGATGGGGTTTGATTAATCCACAATAGAGGAGGGGTATAAAAATGGGGTTTTATTTATGAGTTTAATTTCCAAATCCTTTTTTTTTTAATGTTTTGAGTGAACCTTTTGATTTTTCCCTTGAATGTGGAAGAGACCAATCATTGAATACCTGTAAGAGGGTGGGTGTGAGGAGTCACATCCCATAGTTATTGGGAGCATGGGGCTGAGTACAATCAGTTTGGGGAAGAGTGTAAGTCAAGAAAACAGCAAAAGGAGAGGAAATGTGTATGGCCATGAGGGGTAGTTTTAGACAGTCATGTTTTTGCATGAGTAGGGGGAATAGAAAAAAGAAGTGCATTGAATTTGAAGCAACAATGGAGGGAAAATTCAGGAATGTTTTTGGAGCTTAAGACTAAAGAAGAAAGTTGTCAGGTTTGCAGAAGAACCGGGTTTTCAGTCCTGAAGAGTGAACTCCTATGAGAGTTGCATTGTAACAGCAAGTTATTGTTGTTCCTAGTAGTTTTCCTACTACTAAGTTCTCTTGAGTTCTCAATAGTGATATTCTTGGTTACCTGCACTAGAGAGACCTTGATAAACTAATGGAACAGCCGAAGGACTGAGAGTAGTGAAGGGGTACATTCCTTGGGTTGGGCAGGTCGAGAGGAAGAGAGTTGGAGGAAATTCGGATAATTGTAGAAGAATTCCAATGGGTTGTGGGATTATCTGAGCTGTGAGTGGACAATGAGAGACACCCTCTTTTTTATATTACCAGCCCCAACTCCTAGGTGACTTGCAATTGATATTTAGAACAACAATTTTATGGTTCGGTGGAACGTCTATCCTAAGTAGTCGGTTAGACAATTGTTTAAAAAAATAAGTGTTTTGTATGTTTTACATGTTTTATATGTTGCATTATGAGTTTTAATTATCGTGCATTAACTATGTATATGAGAAATATGTTTTATATGTTGTTGTGATGAATTTATTAGTTGCATTCATGTTTATTTAGAATGTTGTAGATGTATTTAATTAATGCTATCAGAAAATGGTAAAATCGGTGTTGTTGTGATGAATTTATTAGTTGCATTCATATTTATTTAGAATGTTGTAGATGTATTTAATTAATGGTATCCGAAAATGGTAAAATCGGTGTGTTTTCTTGTAGTTGGTAAGCTACAAGATACATCAGCAAAAAAATTCTATTTTTGTGTGTATTCCACACGTAATGGACCTCATTCAAGTTGAGTAATGTTACAAGTAGCAACTTAGCAGCAACTCGTCCAGACACATCCAATGGCTTCAGATGAAGAGCTTGGCATTCCACCAAGCTTTGTTTTAGACTTGAAGGATGAATTTAGTTAATATCCCAAGGAATCATTGGAGGATTTGTCTAATGATTTATGGATCTGGTGTGATTTGGATTTGTAGATGGGCATGCAAATGGCCACAATGAACCATCGACTGCAGTGATAGGATGACTAACAGACTTGACTATAGTGACAGGCTAGTTATTGTTGATATTATGGTAGTTGCGGGAGGTATTTACCTCCACGTGTTAACCTGATGAGAATAGAATATTTCGGGAAAAAACAAGGAACCCTAATTGATTGGTTAATAACCCTAGAAGACAAGTCGGCTAAAGGAAATAATATATACTAAAGAATTAGTACCCAAAACGAGAAGTCGGCCCATTCAATCTTCCGGATTTAGTATAAATACAGGAGACCAGTCTTCATTTTGGCAGGCATTCTCATAACTGAAGATCACACTTGTGCGCACTGCACTTGGGTAGTTTTGTGCACAATTTTTTAGGAGAGTTGTCGTTGCAGCTGTTGCAGCTAGTAGATTTTGTTTTGGCTTGGACTATCTCTTGGTTATGGTTTGGACTATTTGATAAGATCTTGTTTGGTGTGCTATCCTTGGAGAAAGGTGTGCTACCCTATTTTTGGCTATCTAGCCTAGGTTTTTCTTCTGGAATGATTCTTCATCAAGGTTAAGGTGCTCAGAGGGTGGCTTTGGCCTATGGTTGGGTGACAATAATGATATTGTCTATGTTAAAATGAGCACATCGAGTATATTCTAACGGGTAATGGGACCACACCTCCTTCACTCAGTCTAACCATTGGAAGGGAGCGTAGCCATAAGGATATTAAGCTTGTTGAAGAACTGTTGCTAGGGTTTCTAGCAGGAGAAGTTACTAAATCATTGTCGTTAGGGTTACTAGCAGGTGCAATTGCAGAAACCCTAATCCTCTCGTTGAGGCACATTAAGTGAATGGATTGACCTAATTTCTAGATAGACCAGTGCACCCTAGCCTAGTGCATCTCCCGGTACTCTCAGCAAGCCAAGACATCAAGTTTGAGTTTTTGGTCAAATCTAGGGTTGACCAAGTTAAGGCAACCATGACCTACTTTATGAAGTCGAAAAAAAAGTTAGATGGGGCTTCTAACTTCAGAGCGTGGAAGACAAGGATTTACCTCATCCTTTCCAAGAATAAAGTGTTGGATATCGTGAAAGGAAAGATCGTGGAACCAGAGTTTGAAGAAGGAAAAGAGAAGGAACCGCAGAACGTTGCAGTTATGAAGAAGTTCAAAGACAATGACATCAATGCCATGAGTATCATAGTGGACTCTATAAAAGACCACTTGATACCCTACATCTCCCATCTTGACTCATCTAAGAAGATGTATGATTCCCTAACAAACGTCTTCTTAGTCAGAAACATTGGACAAGTAATGAGTCTAAAGAATGAGTTCTGTGACATGAAGATGAATGATGATGACAACATAACATCATACTTTGTGAGAATCTCTCAGTTAAGAGATCAACTACAAGCTATTGAAGAGATCATTTCAGAGAAGTAATTAGTAAACATAGTACTCAATGGTCTTCCCAAGACATGGGATGCATTTTCCGCAAGCATGAACACAAGGAATGAGTATCCTAGATTTGAAGAACTTTGGACTTGTTGTGCTCAAGAAGAATCAAGGATCAATGCAAAAGAGAAACCTCAAAAGAAATACGATGATCAAGCCTTCATAGCAAGATTCAATAATTCCAAGAACAAAAGGAAGTTTGAAAAGAAGCCAAATCAAAAGAAGGATATGTCAGAAATACAATGGTTCAACTGTCGAAAATATGGTCACTACAAGAATCATTGTCCCGAGCTAAAGGAAAGGAAGGAGACACACAAAGGATCAGTTGTTGAAGAAAGTAAACCCTCAAGGAAGACCAAGCAGGATAAAGCAGACTTCTTCCTCTAAAGACAAGGTAACATTATTCTTCATAGTTCTTATACATATCTTGTTTGCATAGTCTATGTACATATCTTGTATATCTATCTCTTAGAAGATAATATGTTCCAAAAAGAAATATACCTATGGAAGAACAACAACATAAGGATTGATATCATTATTACTACAAGTCAGACAATACACATGAAAGGATGAAGTACATCAAACATATCATGTGGAATTTCTTATATAAGTAATAGTTGCAAGATAATTTGAAATCAACAATCAAGAAGAAATTGGAGAAAGACTTATGACACCTTGCAGAAGGAAATAAGGATGCAGACAGAAGTGTGGATTATGTTTAGATGGAGGGAGTCGATTATATACTTCCAAAATAAAAACATGCACTCATACATGAAGCAAGGATTAGGAGGGAGCTAATTCTATGATCCATTGAAGATGATGAAGTATATATCCATGGTAGCAGCCATGAAATGCAGTACGTGTTCAATTTGACTTCAGAAGAAGCCTTAAATTATCCCTGGTTGTCCATCCACATCCATGATCCTATGATGAAAGAAAGAACTTGGAATCTTCAAGGCATGGAATCTATAGAAAACTCCATGGACCTAAGAGCTAAAGAAAAACATGAGGAAGAACATGAAGATTCCAAGTAAGAAAGAAAAGCCAAAACAACCACTCATTGTATTGAGAATCACAAGACTACTGGCCTGATATGAACTCACTAAAAGCAATCAAGCAGAGGAACTGAAAGTTTTGATGAAGAATAGTGTATGGAAGACTTATAAATGTAAGCATTGCAAGATCCAGAACTAGAGGTTCTCCTAGATGGAGGGAGAAGACTACGATGATTACTTGTTCCAGTAACCCAGACATACCTCTACATGAGTCATTATATCATCCGCAATATCCATGGGTTGGATTTTTACATCAGATGAATGCAAAGATTGTTCTCCAGAGAAATTGTACAAAGAGCGTATGAAGAGCAAAATCAAGGCTTTGAGGTATACCATAAAGAGACCCTTGTATGCGGATGGAAGAAGACAACTTGGTGGAGAACCTCCAATGCATAGCAAAAGCATGGTGAAGACTTTCTATAATAGAGATATTGTATCAGAATGGTTACTCAGAAGCTCAGGATGATGGATCTCTAATCCATGAAAAACCCTCATGATGGCAGAAGAAGTACCACTTGGATATATTCCAGTTTGACCCTTGCCACGATGTTATGAGCTAGCAGGAAAACAAAAGATGAATCCAACAATGATATACTATATTGATCAGAGCTATATGAAGCCTTCAAAGAATACCAGTGTTCCAGAAATACCAAAGTACATTGAGATCAAGCATTACACTCTCCATGATGAAGTCCGAAAAAGAGAAAGTGGTTCTCAAATATATATCTCCACAGCTGAGCAGATAAGCAGACATTTTGGTAAAGCCTTTGTCCAAGATAAAAGAGTTTGTGTACTCAATATGGAGCTCGTGGAGAAAACTTCCTTATTGAAAAAGGAAGAGATGACTCCCAGTTTGGGAGGGAGCACTGATGTGTTATTGATTTATGGACAATCATTTTTCAGTTCGAAAAATGGTCCAGGATGAGCAGTTCCTTTCCAGTTCGGAAAGTGGTTTGAGATTTCTAACGGACAGGCATTTTCTAGTTCAGGAAAATGGTCCAGATTGAACGGTCATTTTCGTAATGAAAATGGTTCAATGGATTGTTGATGTACCATGGACGGCGATTTCCCATTGTGGTTAACATGGGGAATGGTCTAGGACAGCCTCTCTTCTTGACAGTTACTCAAGAAGACTGATCCGCCTCGCCGGACAGTCATTCTTTCAAAGCTCACAGTTGTGAGCAGTTTCAAAGAATGGTCTATTTTTGGAGGTTGGTGCAGGACATTCATTTATTTTGGAAATGGTCTGGACAGTCATTCCCTAGGGAAGATTCATTCTCTCCATATTGCACTTTTCTTAGTGCCAGAGGAATGGCCCAGATAGGTGAATGGTCCAGTTCCAGGAATCAGGGACAGCCATTCCCTAGGGCAGACTCATTCGCTCCAGCTTGAGAAGAATAGTCCAGATAGCTCATCATTGATGTTTTACCTTCTGAGGGAAGATGCTCTTCCAAGATCTCACAAATGTGAGTGGAAGAATGGCCTAGATGATTCAGTTTATGTCATAACAATTTTTTATGTGCATGTTGATATCATATGATTTTTATGGAGATTGTATGTCTCTAGACAGTAGATGTATGCTACTGTGGTGGATGTGTTCCAATGATTGTGACTATACATCACGGATCAAGTATCTGTGTGCTACTTGGTGTGGTAGTGTACCACTGGATTGTAGTTGTGTACTACTATGGATAGACACAGTTGTGTTCCATTGAATGATATTGTTTTGATTGCCTTCAAGACTATCAGCAATGTTGGAAATGATTATCAGCTAGATGGATGATCAATGGACAGAGATTTCCCAGACAGAAAATGGTCCAGGACATTTATTCTTCTAGGACATATGTCAAGATTAGAAGAATGGTTCTTGTGTCACTCTATGGAGTGAGTGACTTATCCAGCATCATGTCTTATTACTAAGATGGAGTATGGTTTTGAGAGATGATGCAGTTGATGACATTGATAGTGATGATGGTGCTCATGAACTAATCATAAGATAGTCTATATGACTATGTTGATGCTACCGGGTAAATGGTATGTTTGTGCTCAAGACCATTACCTTCAATACCTCCCTAGCTAGGAGGGAGTGTTGATATTATAGTAGTTGTGGGAGGTATTTACCTCCACATGTAAACCTGACGAGAATAGAATATTCTGGGAAGAAAGAAGGAACCCTAATTGATTGGTTAATAACCCTAGAAGACAGGTCGGCTCAAGGGAATGATTTGTATTAGGTTATTAGTCTCCAAGAAAAGAAGTCGGCTAAAGGAAATAATATATATTAAAGAATTAGTACCCAAAATGAGAAGTCGGCCCAGGAAGTCTGGCAAATTTAGTATAAATACAGGATGTCAGTCTTCATTTTGGCAGGCATTCTCAGAACTGCAGAGCACACTTGTGCGCACTACAGTTGGGCAGTTTTGTGCACAAGTTTGGAGGAGAGTTGTCGTTGCAATTGTTGCAGCTAGCAAAGTTCGTTTTGGCTTGGACTATCTCTTGGTTATGGTTTGGACTATCTGATAAGCTCTTGTTTGGTGAGTTATCCTTGGAGAAAGGTGTACTACCCTTTGTTTGGCTATCTAGCCTAGGGTTTGCTTCCGAAATGATTCTTCGTCAAGGTTAAGGTGCTTGGAGGGTGGCTTCGGCCTATGGTTGGGTGACAATAGTGATATTGTCTATGGTAAAACGATCATATCCATTATATTCTAACAGTTATTTCAATTGATCAATTGGACGAATCATGTAATTTAGTTTTACCCAATTTTTAAATCAATTTTAAAGTCTGACAAATAAGTAAATAATATTTCCCTCCACCAAGGGTATTTAGTCCCATCAATATGTTATGGGTCAATCAAAAAATAGGAATATAAAATTTCAAAATTAATAAAAAGGATTTTTAATTTCAAAATAAAGGAATTAATAAATGATATTTCAAAATATTTGAAAACTTTGTAAATAACATACAAACCAAGATGCAGTTCCATACTAGAGTGAATCGTGCAGACATGTTCATGTAACAGTACTGTTAGAGAAAAAATTGGAAGGTTAGCGCTTCGCCTTGAATTTGGATTGTGAGTCTGCATGCCTGATCCAGGGTTCCCTCACGCCACCATGGAGGCGTTGGGCTCTTCCCATGTTCCTCCCCCTCCACCTACCCCAACAACCGATGACGCTTTCAATTGGATGTTGGCTTCTCTGCCGAAAAAGAAGACAACTGAACCCCCTAAGTTCGTGAAGAAGTTGGATGATATTCCAGAAATCTCTCTCCCCCCAGAGAAACCGATCCAGGTCACCTTGTCACTGGTGGAAAGTGCCCTTGTGGGACAGTTCACTGGCCTCTGGCCCTCACCAAAATCAACAAATAACTGGGTGGTCAAAAACTGGAAGCCTTTGATCAAGAACAGTGTAACCTCATACTTCTTGGGGATAGGCTTCTTTATGTTCGAATTCACCGCAAAAGAGGATAAAGATATGATATTTCAGAATGGGCCCTATTTCATGGGCCCTCAAGGCTTGTATCTCAACAAGTGGATGTCGGACTTCAATCCAGAAGTGGACGTCCCTACGGTTGTTCCAGTATGGGTTAGGCTGTCGAACCTCCCAGTCCACTGTTGGAATTGGGACTCTTTGCAACACATAGGTAACACCCTGAGTAAATTTATTGACCGGGCAAACAACAAGGACCAATATGATTGTGCCCGAATTTGTGTCGAGGTCAATCTAGAGGTGGGACTCCCGGAGGAAATAAAAATCAAAGTCGGCGGTTGGACTCATGTGCAAAAATTAGATTACGAGCAGCTTCCTTTCAAGTGTCGAAAATGCCATGTCTACGAACACTTTGCCAGGGGTTTCCCGTGTAATGGAGAGAAAGATAAAGAGAAGGAGGAAGGCTGGAATCAGGTCAAGTGGACAAAAAACTCCCATAAAACCCCCAAATCTGGGGCTCCAAAAGACAAAGATCCTCAGTCGGCTTCTGATCAGCATGGCCCTACTCTGAACGATCAAGCAAACAAATTCGGGCCCTTAAGCTTAGCTCCAGAGGAAACCCAGGAGGTCAAAACATAAAAGGCATTGTCCCCTGACAAAGGGGCACCATTAGGTCCAAGGACAGGGGAAAGTGCCTCAGAAAGACTCAAGGAAAAACAAGCAGAAGTCGAAGAGGAGGAAAAAGACTCAGAGGAATCAGAAGAAGAAGGAGAAATAGGGGGCACACAAACTTTGGACAGAAGATCGACAAGAGGCCGAAAGTCTACCCGAGATAAGAGAGAGCAGGAAACCTACAAAGATAAGCTTCAAGGCAGCCAGCAAACCCTTGAGAAACTTTTGGCAAAAACCCCAAAGATGACAAGGAATCAGACTCGGGGCTCCAAGGGAGCTCAACACACTCAAAAAAGTAAGTGATGAAGGTCGTCTCCTAGAATTGCAGGGGTATGGGGAGCAAAGTAAAAGAAGAAGCAGTGAGAAGCCTCATAAGGATAGAAACCCCTGACATTCTATTAATCCAGGAGACAAAAATGGAGGGCAAAGACTTCCTCCAAGTTAGTAAGAATTTCTGGAAGAAAGGTGGAGGACTGGTCGTTTATGCTCGAGGAGCCTCGAGTGGGCTGGGCTCTCTTTGGAACGGAAATAAGTACTCGTTGATCACTGAAACTCAAAATGACCATTGGCTATACTTGAAACTCCAGCTTCTTGACACAAAGGATGTCATCAGCCTCTTCAATGTATACGCCTCAGTCAATGCAGGGAAAAAAAAGACCTACTAGGACTCCATCAGGAATCTGGCAGAAACGGAGAATGTGGAAAACGTCATCATCGTCGGCGATCTTAATCTCACCTTTCTTTTGTCAGAGA
Organism: Picea engelmannii; assembly: GCA_009831015.1. NCBI lineage: Eukaryota > Viridiplantae > Streptophyta > Pinopsida > Pinales > Pinaceae > Picea > Picea engelmannii. Next base: position 36,095 of record WSFP011306417.1, read on the forward strand.
AGCGAGGAAGCAGCAATGTCAGGAGTCCGGCAAGGGAATGGGTGGAGGACCTCATGCAAGAGTGGGATCTACTCGACATCAAGCCCTCCAATGGTAAGTACACTTGGTCAAATAAAAGAATCGGTCCTGGTCATATTGCAGCAAGACTTGACAGATTTCTTGTTCAAAGTTATTTCCTACTTTTAGGTCTAGAGGCTAGTATGCATATTCTCCCTTGCAGTGTTTCAGATCATAAACCCATCAAACTCGAATTCCTGGCCCAGAAAAACCTAGGCCCTATACCTTTCAGATTCAGTTCTTTATGGGTCAAGGAACCGGATTTCATGAAGAAGGTAAAGGAAACTTGGAGGGAGCCTATCAAGGGATCTTCCTTCTTCGTCTGGGAGGAAAAACTCAGAAGAGTGAAAGCAGTCCTGAAAAGATGGGCCAAAACCCTCCCTAATCCAGCTTCTGAAAGAAAACAAGTCCAAGCCAGCCTGGAGCTCCATCAACTACAGACGAAAAGTGCAGAAATCACAAAAGAATTTATGGACAAGGAGGCAGAATTACAGCAGAAGTACCACAAGGCATGCTTGTCGGAGGAAGAATATTGGAGACAGAAATCCTGCAACATTTGGCTTAAAGCCGGAGATAGGAATACCTCCTTCCACAAACAAGCCCAAGCGAGAAGAAACTTTAAATCCATCTCAGAAATCAAAGAAGAGGCCACAATCCACAAGGACTTCATCGACATCAAAAGGGCAGCATCCTCCCATTTTAAAAACCTTTACAATGAAGAAGGGGAGAGGGACCAGAACTCCAAGTTTCTCGATGTGGTACCTACAAAGATCACCAATAGAACGAATCAGAGACTCGAAGCTAAGGTTACTAAAGAAGAAATTAAGGCTGCCCTCTTTGCCATGGAGACCGATAAAACCCCTGGACCAGATGGGTTTACTGCCAAATTCCTCCAAAATTGTTGGCAGATAGTCGAAAATGATCTGCATAAACTAGTCCTGAAATCCCAAGCCTATCAGAAAATTGGGGGCAGCACCAATTCTTCCTTCCTTTCCCTCATCCCTAAGGAAAAGGGAGCCAATGCATTTAACAGATTTCGCCCTATATCTCTTTGTAATATCGGTTACAAGTTGATAACAAAGGTGATAGCCAACAGATTGAAAAGCATCCTCCCTACTATTATCCCTAAGAATCAAGGGGGCTTTGTTCATGGGAGACAGATTGAGGACAGCTTCATATTAGTACAAGAGGTGATACACTCAAGTCTGCTTTGAAAAGAAAAGGGTATGGTCATCAAACTTGATCTCGCAAATGCCTTTGATCATGTCATCAAAGAGATAGTTTTCTCTTTGATGTTATGCACAAGTTCGGATTCGAGAACAACTTCATCAATTGGATTCGGTCTTGTATCTCTGAACCCTGGATCGCTCCTTTGGTTACTAGGCAAGCAGCAGATTTCTTCAAAGCCTCAAGAGGGCTCCGACAGGGGTGCCACCTTTCCCCCCTCCTCTTCGTCCTCCAGGATTTTGTTCTAAGCTTTTACCTGGAGAAGAAACAACTAGACCAAGAGATAATGGGTCTGAACATTGCAAGAGGAGTCAAAAATATTAATCATGCTTTGTTCATCGACGATTCTCTGTTGTTGGGTGTAGCCAATATGCTTTCAGCTTTACACTTCAAAGGAGTGTTGGATGATTACTGTGACGCAACGGGAAGCATTCTAAATAAAGGGAAATGCCATATCTACTACTGGAATGTTCCTGTCAGCGCCCTCAACGCCATCTCCAGATGCTTGGGCTTTGCGGCCTCTTCCAACTGGTCTTCTTTCAAGTACCTGGGCCTACCAATTTTCCAAAAGGCTGCCTTTAGCAAAGACTAGCTCCCTCTTTTAGAAAATTTCAATCTCAATATTCAGGCCTGGGGCTTCTCTTGGCTCAACCATGCTGGCAAAACAGTACTCATTAAGGCTGTCCTCGGCAGCCTCCCAATCTTTCAATTCTCTGTCATGTTGGCTCCTATTTGTATCCTCAAGAAAATGGAGGATTACATCTGTAAGTTTTCTGGAAAGGCGGTAAACAAAACGAAAAGAGAATCCCCCTAGTAAGCTAGGACAAAGTCACCAAGCCCCTGATGGAAGGCGGACTGAATTTTAAAGACCTCAACATTCAAAATGTGGCAATGGGAGCTAAGCAAATATGGAGAATTATCGCACCAAAGCCTGGCTAGGCGCAAATTGTTATGTGGAAAAAATATTTTAGGGGTCAAAGGAAACGATGTCTTGACGACCCCCTTCCAAAAACTGGATCGCACCTCCTCAAGCTCTGCGTCAAAGCTACCCCATTGATAAACCTCCATGCGTTTTGGATTCCGAGAAATGTCAAGCTTATAAAAATATGGGAAGACAACATCATGAACAATCCCCCACTCGCCGAAATCAGTTCGTTGCATGCGCTTCGGGCTTGGATGGTCAATGTTGGCTTCATCACGTTGTGGGATATCTCTTGTTGGGAAGACTGCAATTGAATTAGCTGGAAGAAGCTCCAAGTGCCTTTGGGGCTGAAACAAGACTGTGAAATGTTTTTTACTCACCTAAAGGGCATGGCCCCAATTCACGCTAGGAGACAAGATAAACGTGGATGGGGCTCCCAATCGGGCAGATACACCGTGGCCCTAGGCTATGCAAAATTGTTGGAACAGCCCCACGTCCCTCCGAACCCTGTGACTTGGAAGGGCTTTGGGGTCACAAGACAATTACTAAAATTGATTTTTTTCTGCTGGCTCATGTGCCACAATAGAATCCTGACTGGGGATCGATTGAAGAAAAGAGGCCTCCAAGGGCCCTCCCGATGCATAATGTGCCTCGAAAATGAAGAGAATCTCTGTCACTTAATGATGGAATGTAATTTTGCTCAAGAGATTTGGAACAAGGCTCTGGGCCCCTGGAGAAACGCTCTTACCTGTCCCACCTCCATCGTTGATCTGTTTGCTACCTGGCTAAGCAACTACCCAGGGGTACTTCCAAAAAATGAAAGCTTCAAGGTGGCTTGTCTCTCCTTGCCAAAGATCATTTGCTGGCAAATCTGACTGGAAAGGAACAAGAGAATTTTCAGAGTTCAAGTGCAGGAAGTGAAGCTTGTCTCGATCAAGATCAAAAACCAACTGAAAGAAATCTGGGCGTTCAGCTTGAGGAAACCAATTTAAGTCAGCGGGATATTGAATGGGGAGAAAGGTTGGGCCTCCAGTTTGCACAAGTCGTGAGACAAAGCAAGCCAAGCAAAGATTGGCAAATTAGACTCAACGAAAAAGACTTTTCAGCCTAGTTGCATAATCAATCTAAACATACTCTTCTCTTCGACGGGGCAGCCAAAGGCAATCCCGGGAAAGCTGGTGCAGGTGGTGTCATTAAGAATCTAGTAGGAAGAATCGAGCATAGCTTCACCTGGGGCTTGGGCCACAATACCAGCATCCAAGCAGAAGCATTGGCCCTGCTCCAAGGCCTCAAGCAAGCCAAAGATCTAGGCATCAAAGAGGTTAATGTAATTGGCGACTCTCAGTCCATTATAAAAGCTATTGTGGACAACTCTGCTCCCAAAGACTTCAGATTAGCAAGACTGGCGACAAGAATCAATTCCCTAACTAAATCCTTTCAAAGTATAAATTTCTTCCATGTGTTGAGGGAGAATAACAAGGACGCTGACTCAGAAGCCAACAAAGTAACTCTTCTTTCATCCAACACCCTACTAAGAAATAGGGACGAAGATTGGGATCCCATTCCTTAAGAGCTTTCTGTACTCTCATGTTTTTCTGCATTTTATTGAACCAGTTCGTTTGTATTCACAAGTTAGGGAAAATAACAGAGATTGACTCGTTAGCTATTTGTAGAAACCTTCGGTTTATGAGTATCTGGGCCTTTGAGATCCTCACTGTAGAGGAAAGTTGGGCTTCTCCTCACATTTTGTAACCTGATTAAAGGCATTTACGCCAAGAATTAAATACAATCCCATACCCGTTCCTGTAAAAAAAAAACATACAAACTAAGATGCAATCAACACTAGTTGACTCTGAAGCAAAAACTATAATCCATGGTTGAGTCAAGGACTAAAAAGATGACAAGACAAAAAAAAAAATTGGATATTAAAAATTATGCTAAAATTATATACTTCTTGCTTATGAACTTAGGGAGTTAATTATACAAAAGGGATATTAAAAAATTACCTAGGGTTTTTTAATTTAGGGAGTTTTCTTGGTCTTGAGAAAGTTATGAATGTAACCTTGGCTTTGTTTAATACAAAAAGATCATGTTCATGTTTTTGTGAACCATTATAGGTTGTAGTTTAGTGTTTTTCAAATTGATTTTTTTTCAATTGCTTAAAATAATAAAAGGAAATCAATAATTTTTGCTTGAAATTCAGTGAGAATCATTTTGTATTAATTAAATTGCAAATATCGATTGTTAACATTGCAAAATCAATGTGTAGCGGGGTATTATATGGTGTTGAATCTGTTTCTGCATTAAAAGCAATGATTTATACAGTCCAAAATTACAATTTTAACAAAAAATTTATACTTGGATTTAGGTGATGCAACCTAAAAAAAAGTCAAAATCATAAAATATTTAGCCTTCTTCCTATTGCGGTGTTTAGGAAATGTTAATCTCTTTCATATCCACCTTTCCCATAAACCAAATTGAAATTGGTTAAAGTGGACTTTAATAAGATACTTTATCTTTTATCTTTATTTTAAGATTAGCAAAGTTATTGCTTAGTGGTTGGGATGAAACCATTAAACAACCTATGTTCAAACCCCAACGAGCATGGAGTCTTTGAGTGTGTATGGAAGAAAGTCATTGTGGTTTAGTGGTTGGGATGGGATGTCCCCTGTAAACAAACCAGGTTCAAACCCCTACGAGTATAGAACCCTTGAGTTTGTGTGTGAGGGAAGATGTTTGACCGCTCAAAGTCAATTCCCCACTATCATCACAGTGACTTACTTTTTCACTCTGCAAACCAATTATTTTAGCATTGTGCCTTCTCATTTTTTTAACCGATGGTTAAAATCCAGAAGATGTTTTCAAATATACCATAGGCTCTATGTGCATAGTTACCAACTTGATGAAAACCCTCCAAAGTTATCGTTTTTTTAGAGGTCCCATTTAGAGGTTATTTTTACCCCATTTAGTGTTATCGATAGCACCCTTTTGGGGGGGGGGGTTAAAATTACCATCTTTTGCAACCATGGCCTTAATAGCTTTGTAATTTTGTCAACAAAAACCTCAAAATCAACCCTGAATAAAAAAGTGGGGCTAACAACGACATCGTTTTTTTATTTTTGAGGTTAAAGCTACAACTTCTTTGAAACTTCCGGACTTGACAATTGGTATTGTTTCAACTAAAATCTTAAAATCAACACCCAAATCAAAAGGCGATGTTTCCAATAGCAACGCCCTTTTTTTCTAAGGATAAAATTGCAATTTTTTTTAAATCATGACCTTAACAATCAGTGACCTTGGAACCAAAATCTTGAGAACAACCCCAAATCAAAAAGAAATGTCATTAGTAGCAGTCTCTTTTTTTTTCGAGTTTAAAACTTTTGCTTTTATTTATATTGGATGGAAAGGGATGATGTGGCTCTCCACTCTTCCATTCAATCAGTGAAATCAAGATTGCAACATTATCTAAACCTTGACCCAAAAGTTCGATATTATTACAAACAAATTTTTTGATGAAAAAAATAGTAAAAATAGAAAACCCAAATAAGAAAAATAAATAAAAAAGAATAAGACCAAAAAAAAATAATTAATTATAATAATAAAAATAATTTTAAAAAATTATATATATAACCAAAATTTAAAAAATAAAATAAAAATAAAAAATATATTTATAAAAAAACACCAAAAAAAAATCAAAATTTGGTAAGTCTAGTGACTCTTACTCTTACTCTTACTCTCTCTCTGCTTCAAAGCAACGATGTTGACCTATGTTGACCACCGCGGATCGCCTTATAAAAAAATGATTTTTTTTTCAAAATTTTTAAAAATTTGATTTCTTTTGTTTTTTAATATGTTTATGGCCTTATTAAAAAAATGATTTTGTTTCTTTTTAAATTTTTAATATTTGATTTTTTTTGTTATATATATATATATATATATAATTTATTTATTTTCAATTGTGTTTTTATTTATTTATTTTTATTGCAACATATTTTTTTTTTTTTATTTTTTTTTTTTCATATTTTTAAAGGTTTTTGTTCATAATATTATGAAGTTGTTAAATCTATGTACAAAAGGTGGTAATTTTAATCTCGAAAAAAAAAATGCTAATAACTTCATTTTTCAAAATGGGGTTGATTTCAAGGAAAATTTTAGGGGCTAAATTTTGTTCATGAACTAATTTTAAATATATTTTTCAAAAAAATGATTCATCAATACCATTTTATTTGCTCAAACTTTATAGCATAAAAATATTTTACAAAAAATCACCATAAATTTATATAAAATCTTTAGAAATTTTAATATTTAAAAAAAAAACTATTGCTAAACATTTTATGGTTGGCATTTTAATATTAGTAATATTTACCAAGGTTTCCACACATCAAGACAAGTATGAGTCCTTAAAATTTTTCTAAATTGATTTTGGTATTTTGAACCAAAAACATGAGTTTTTAGGATTAAAATTCTGGTTTTGAGATCACAATTCTCATCAAGTTAATAACTATCTTTATGTACAAATTATTTGAGTGTTGTGGACTTAGAACAAACACATCACATATGTCATGGTCATACATAAACATTGAATATTGCTGATAACCTAGTCACTTTGGCACAGCCAAAAACAAGCACCAAACAGCATAGCATTAATAGCAGAACATGCCTACAAAACAATAATTTGTCAAATATATTTTCAATTTGCAATTATAAATACAATATTGCTTTAAAGATTGTTATGAATAATGAAAATAGATAAATTTACGGAGACTCTGCTTTGGTAATTAATTGGGTGGCTAGAAAGGTTGGACTCGTTGGACTCATTCCTCTGAGAAACATTAAAAGACACAAGTTATAGTTTTGATTATATCTCCTCCTCCCATATATTCAAAAAACTTAACACAGTGGCTGATTCCCTTTCCAAAAAAGGTCAATCCTTAAGTGAAGGCCAGATGACCCCTATTATGTTTTATTCTTGTATGTTTTGGATGAAGGCTTTTTTGCTTATTCTCTCGTACAAGAAAATATTTTGTAGACAAACTTGTCAAGCAGAGAAGGACCTTAACCTCTCTCAATTTCTTGGGAATCCTCGTGTATTAAACACGCTTTGTTGATAATCTTATGGTAACCATCAGTTTTGATGAAAAACATAGAACTACATGAAAGTGCTATATGTACCTGAAAGATGCAATTTTCATTCTGACTGCTGACTTAGAATAACATTTCTTGGGAGAAAAAAAATTGATAAAATGTTTCATCTATTTCTCAAGGGGTGTAAGAACTTTATATATACAACTCGAGATATTTTGACATGTATTATCAACCATTTATTATTTCCGCTTTCGTACTTACAGACCATTTATTATTTCCGCTTTCATACTTACAGAGCTTAGATGTATGCATGTCATACACGTTGAGAACACAGATGGCCATTTGATTGGGCCACATGCATCTTCCAAATAGGTTTGTATAATATGACGTATTTTCAAAAGTCAGGAATTAAATCTGTATCAAAAAGAGATTGATGAGAAGTCTAGAATCAATTCTGTATCAAAAATAAATTGAACAAATTTGTTATTACATACAGGTATTGAGGTCATTTCTCACTGCTTGTTACGATAATTTTTGTTTGAGAAGTCTATCATTTCATGCATGGTTCTATAAAACAATTCTACCAAGGTAAGCCAGACTAAATTTAACTAAAACATGTGATTTTTACCCAGCTCACGGCCTACGATATATTTGACTGCTCTTTTAATTCATCAATCGTTGTTTAACATAATTTAATTGCAGGCAGGTCCATCAGAAACAACCCTATGGAGTTTCTGCATCCAAAATAACCTGTGTAAACATAT
>ML838596.1:13556-44149 GCA_009831015.1 Picea engelmannii
GATGAGGAGACTCAGTGGCCTGGGCACCCCCACTAGGTCATAGTCTCACACTGAGGGGGGAAAAATCAAGAAGTTAAAAGTTATATTTTTAAGTTGACTTAAGAAAGGAAAAGGATAAAGGAGTAAAAGATAACTCAACAGAAAAATAGAAGATTAACCCGGGGAGTTAACCTAACTCAACAGAGAATTAGAAGGAAAAGTATAAGTAAGAGGCTGGGATACACCTATTATTCATTCTGGTTTTGGATTAGCATTTTCTATTGCTCTTGAGCATTCAGTTTGGGGGTTTGCTGTACAAACCCTTGTGAGCAACTCAGTGGTGAAATATCCACTCACCTTGTTCCGCAGCTTGGTCTCGGGGATGAAAGACTCCTCCACACCATTCTAGTCTCAGCCCATCTCCATCTAGTGCTTCAGAAGGGGCAAGAACATCAGTTTGAGGGATTTTCTGGAGGGTTATCGTCATTCTACATTTGTCTGCAGATTGGGACGTCTTGGAGCCATAGGGGACGTCCTGTAATTCAGTAAAACTCAGATCTAGGGAGATCTGCTTGAGATTTGAGTCCGAAACTTCTCCCACGGGATTCTCATAGTCCGATCTATATTCTTGGAGAGTTTCAGAGCATTTGGAGGCCTCCTTCATCAGGGCCGAACCAGCTAGAGTTTCAGTCATCCAGTGGGGCACTCCATTCAGTGGGAAATTCAGATCTACGGAGATTGAGAGGGATCTTGGAGATTCAGGCACCTGGGTTATTCTTACCATCACCCGATCTATATTCTTGGAGAGTTTCAGAGCATTTGGAGTTCTCCTTCATTAGGGTCGAACTAGCTAGGGTTTCAGTCATCCAGTGGGGCACCCCATTCAGTGGGAAATTCAGATCTACGGAGATTGACAGGGATCTTGGAGATTCAGGCACCTGGGTTATTCTTACCATCGCCCGATCTATATTCTTGGAGAGTTTCAGAGCATTTGGAGTTCTCCTTCATCAGGGTCGAACCAACTAGGGTTTCAGTCATCCAGTGGGGCACCCCATTCAGTGGGAAATTAAGATCTACGGAGATTGAGAGGGATCTTGGAGATTCAGGCACCTGGGTTATTCTTACCATCACCCGATCTATCAATTGGCATATTTCTTAGGGTGATTGGACACTTTTGGAAATAGGGCCGAGTTATTGAGGGTTTCAGCCTTCTATTGGAGCATGGCATTCTTCAGCTGGAGAGTTTGGCATTCAGAGCTGTTTGTATTGATCTTCATTTCTTATTCAGCCTTTGGAGGCATTATTTTGTATTAGCGGGAGCATTTTGTAGCAGCTCATATCTATTGCTTGTACGACCATTTGAGGTTTATGCCAGATCAGCCATCTATTGTATTGATCTTACATTGCTCATAATAAAAAGGTCAGATCTTTGCTTGTGCTTCTACATCTTGAATATATTGTGATCTCCATGTGTTGATGAATCTTGTATGCACCTAATAACTCAATAAATTAGTAGTAGTTAGTGATTCCAAGAAAGAATTTGGCTTGGGATCATTACAGTCTTAAGGTCATGTCCTCGGGTTGGTTGCCTCTATGAATGTGAACCTCACTTGATATCCCTGCTAGGTCAACATACGATAGTCAATGTGGCTTGTTTACACTAGGTACCATACTTGAAATCATGAGAAGTGCTTGAGATTTTCTTAAGAATAGTTTTTCCAATAACACACACACACACAGAGACACACACACATATATATATATATATGGGATTAAACATACATTATATATTATATACTGGAACATGAGATGGTTTATCTTCTAATATTGCATTGTATGTTTATGTAATAGGGTATGAGGAAATCTTGGCTAAATGCTTTGCACGAGTCAAAGTTAAGGTTTGTTAAATAAAAATATTGTGGATCATCTAAAGGAAAAAATAAGAGAACCTATGGAATTAAGACATATTAGTAGGAGACCTAAGAGGTACAAATACTTACAATGTTTTGTTTTGATTTACTTTGTCGTATGTTAGTCAAATGTTAGTAAATAAGATTCTACCAAGATGTAATATCCCATATATTCACCCATTTGTTATACAATGTTATTTGGTCATATATTATATTTGATTGTTATTTTATATCTTTGTATTGCTTGATATCCCATTTTTGAAATGGAGGCTCATACTCCATCATGATATGGTTTAAAAAACATACAGGAATATTAAATGATATAATATGTAAGATTGGAAAAGACATCAAAAAATATGCTAAGAGGAAAAGAGTCACAATTTTGAGTTGTGATTTGCAAATGATGAATGGATGCATAGTTTAAAACAAAGTTATTTCCCTATAGTGGCATTTATTGTGTTTGGGGTTTAATGGAGCTTGCACTACCCTAAGGATACAACCTTTCATCCTTGTCATAATATATAAGAGAGGCGATTAAATGGCCACCATGTCATTTTATACCATTGTTTTGGCTAAAATGCAAGGAGATTTTGAGCACGAAGCGACTGAGCATGGTTCCTTCAAGGGCCTATAGAATCTCAACTCAAAGGTGGTGCACAAGATATTCATGACACTCTTGTTGATGTTCACGATTTTGAATTTTGTTTTTTTTATAATAGATTCTCACTAAAGGTGGTTAAATATTGGTCCAAAGAGGTTTGGGGTCCCATGGAAAGATTTTTAACTCCATTTGTAGCTAACTAAGAGCTTATTTTAGTGTTTATACGAGGAAGAAAAGCATAAACATTATTATGAAGTAATTCAGTGTTGCATATGGATGTGTTGAAACACCATGGTTGTATTTGTTGAATGGCATGAAGAGTTCTCAATTGAAGAATCCTACACACTATATTGTTTGGTTTGGGTGAAATTCTCGACTCCTTGTGCAATTTTGGCATTTTTTATATGTATCTTGGTGTGAATTAACATTGTCTTTTTCCATGAGTTGGAGAGGCTTTTAAACCCATGCTCCCCAAAAAAGGTTTGCCTTAGTTTGGCATCTCTAAGGATTTAAAAGAGTTTGTGTTCATTCAAGGGGAGGACATGTTGCCTAACAAAGAGTGCATTGTATCAATCTCCCTGACCTATTTTAAATGTCAAAATTCCCAACACATAGTAATATACTTGTCCTTCATTGGTAAAATATGACTCCCTTACACCTTTATCCTCTCATCCTACTATGTGGGGCACACATACAAAGTGTGATGGATGGATGAAAGTGATTAAAGGGAACATTGACCATGCCCAATGACTTCGATGGGATAGTCAACCCTAGAGGAATAAATCAGTTCTCTAGCCTTCCTAAGGTCTTGGCCAAAATAAACTTTCTAGATTTGTTGTAGTTGGGGACAAGCTTAACATTTCTCGACACACTTCTTAGTAGGGGGTGGTCACTAATGAACTTAGTTGCTTCTTAGGGCCCTATGTGCAATGACTCATGTAAAAATCCAATAAAAAAATTTTTGGATAACTTTTTCCACCCCAAATGCACATTGTGAATTCTCCAAATGCCTTTGACAATTTTTCCTAGAGGAAAGGAGAGGAAATGGATTTTCTTTTTGAGGACACCCAATGAAGAGAGTATCATGGAATGTTCAAGGGATTATTGACCCCTATCACAAATCTATGGTTTACAGAGTAAGAAATGTTTCTAGGATTGATATTTTATGTTTATAAGTTCTTGGGTATTTTTCTTAACTTGACCCTTCAAGTAATTTGTCCAAATTTGGTTTCTTTTTTCATAGACCTTGATGAAAGCAAAGGGAAAGGGGGGGTTGCAACTCTTGTGTCACCAAAATGGGTAGAAGCCATTATTAAATACGAGGCCGATCCTAAACATGTTGTATGGATCTCATTTGATATCAAGGCCCATGTGTTAGGCCTGACCAATATATATGCACCAAATGTTATGATGAAAGGGAAACCCTTTGGGATTGTGTTGCCAAAGAACTCCTAGAATCTTGTTGGTTGTTCTATGGTGGTTTTAAAAATGTGGAAACCTGGGTGGTGTTACAATTATATTTCCCACCCTAAGGGCACATAGATGACCTTCTCAAAAGGGGTACTATAGTATACATACACATGTACCTAACAAGGGTTTCCAAAACCATGGGAAAATACCTACCATGTAATACCATGGGTTTCCAAGACCATGGGAAAATATCTACCATGTAATACCATGGGTTTCCAAAACCATGGGCCCGTAAACCACCATTAGTTAAGCACTTTATTCCTTGATTTTGGGAACTAATTCCTATTTACTAGGAGGAAAAGTGCATCATTCCTTGATTTTAGGAGCTAATTCCTATTTACTAGGATGAAGAGCGCCTCCTTCCTTGATTTGAGGAGATAATTCCCATTTCATGACTAAGTGAAGTCTAGTCTTGCATGCATACATTGGAATTATCAACAAGAGTGCATGCATTCCTTTGAATCATCACCAAGAGTACGCCTCACATATGGATAAGAGTAATTCACTCCACTTGAGAATATCTAGTGTAATTCACTCTACTTGAGAATATCTAGTCAACTATAGATTGAATGATTAGTTAACTAAGACTAGGTGGAAAATCACTAGCGTTCAAGTTAATGCATGTCCTAAGTAATCTATAGAAGCTCTAAGATGGCACATTATCTCATGACATGGAGGAAATATTTGGTGGGTTATTTATGCATGGAGATTTGCTTGGAGAAGGAAGGAAGAATGGAGAGTAAATGTATGATGCTGGAATTCCGAGAGAGTGAAGGTAAAGGAAGAGTGAAGGCAAGGACCAAGGAAGATTGCAACACAAGGCTTAAAGGATTCAAGCTTGATGTAACATTCTCTATTTTATCAATATAGATCAATGTTCTTTTCCCCTTCAATGATTGTCTTGTTGATTACATGATTTGTGGTTCATTATTGAATAAAGTAGATCTGATTGGATTCAAGTTTCTTTAACACTTGAAAGGATTTGTAGATTGGTATTTGTCTGTCGCTTGTGTGCAGGAAGTAGATCACATGAATCAGAGCTGGATCTCTAGAGCTATGTTAGCTGGACACATAAGGACAATTGTCAGTTAATAAGGTACACCTATCTCCCCTCTAGTGTAAGATGGAAATAATTTGATTAGATCTAGGAAACTAATATCATCTATCGGTTGTTTGTCTTGGATCAAAGGTAGATCTAAGTGAGAACCCACCTATCCATAGGAGGGAGATCTATGTTAGCAAAATTGGTGACTCCATTGGGGACAAACCCATAATCTCCCTTAGATTTAATTTCCTTTTCTTTCTCTACTTTCTCTACTCTCTGAAGAAGTGTGTGGCTAGTCTCCTTCCTCCCCATTCTCATTTTCTTTTTCAAATGATTTCTTCTTGATCTGCAAGTTGGCTTGTTAATTTTCTTTGATTTACTGGATGGATGCTTTGATAATTTTCTAATTTGCATGCATGAGATGAGTTGCACGCATGATATGATTTTCATGCATGATTAACTTGCATGCATAGTTGATTTTTACACATTTTTGATTTGCATGCATGAGATTATTTTCATGCGTGATTAACTTGCATGCATATTTGATTTATACACATTGTTGATTTGCTTGCATGATTAACTTGCATGCATGGCTGATTTATATGCATAGCTGATTTGCATTCATGGTTGATTCGCATGCATGATTGTTTTGCATGCATATTTGATTTCCATGCATGGTTAGTTTGTTGATATGATTAGCGTGCTTTGTTATTCTTCGATCAAAGTTAAACAATTTGCATGATTTGCTAGTTTAGTTTTGGATTTATGCTTTCTTTGTCAAAATATCAAAAAAAGGGAGGTGGGGAAAATCTTGTTGCATATCGGGAGTACTTTGGATTGATGGTTCACTAGAGTAAATTGTTTTGGATTGAGGATTCATTGGAATTGAGTGATTGTTATCTTGTTCTAAATTGAGCAAAACAAACCTCTTATTCCTTCCCTTAGATAGTTTGCATCGAAGAAGAAAAGATTTGCATCTCTTGCATCTTCATTCTTGATCTTTCTTTGGGTTTGAAACGAGTCTCAAGCATTGCTAAATTGGCATCCACTCCCTTGAGTAATCAACAACCATAAGAAAATGAATGCTCAATTTTAAAACTATTAGACTCTTTTTCTTTCTAACAAACCAACACAACTTAAGATTTAAGGGCCTTGGTGTAGGATTGGAGAGTAAACTCTCCAAGGCCACCTAAACCAAAATTAGAAGTCATTAACGAGTGTAAAATCCATTTTTGCAACAAGTGTGTTGGGAATATCCTCTAACACATGAGTTAAACAGTAGGTCGCATTGGGGCAAGTGGAGTGGTATCCCATCTCTACTTGTCTTAGTGTTTATTGAATTACTTGGAATACTACGCTAATAGGGGTTTCGAAAGTGCTCACGCCTCTTTGGTTTTTTTACCCTATCCATGCACGTGGTTTGACCTGTAATTATTCACTTGACAATTTTGTTGTGAAGTGGTGACCTTAGTGGATTTTCCTAGGTACCAACACAAGTGAGTGCAAGTGGGAAGTACTTGTGGTACTTGGGACAAACATTGAACCTCTGCTTCAGTCCCCCAAAGGGTGCATGTCTTCATGAAGGTACTTGCATTAATAAGGGTTGTCATGTCAGGTTTACCATAACTGTTCCTCACACCTTTGCTAGCCAACATTCTAGGGAATTGATATTCCCCCAAGGGTTGGTTTTCAGGAGACCCATTTTATCCAATGTTTGCTTGTTTTTGGCTAAGATTTTTTAGGGGTGTGCTCTGTTGGTTTTGTGTCTAGTCGGCCTTAGGAGGTTGATTATCATTATTTTCATTACATATTTATTCACCGTGGCTAACTAACCGATCCGTTGGTCTTGTAGACAACGTGGCCTTTCCCCAAAGGAGGAGGAACAACCACCCATTAAACATAGATTGGTGTCCGCTACGAACAACACATGGCCTATAGAGACCACATGGGACTTTGAGGGGAATGAACAAGTATTGATTGAAGTAGTTGATGAAAGTCCTCTACCGAAATTCAACCTTCCTTTGACTAATCCCTTCCACCCGTTACTCTTGGGAGTTGACAAACACTTTTGCCACCCTCTTTCCTTTTTTAGTAATCCTCTCATAATGTCTGGTATGGGTGACTCATCGAGTCAGAGGGTATCTACCACCTCACCATCTAGCGCTACAAGGTGCACTTTGATAGTGTCCTCCTTACCTTCTATTAGTGGTATCAACCCTCCTCCATCCATGCCTAGTGCATCCAACTTCTCATAATGGGGAATGTCGCTAGTAACCTCGTTTCCTTCCGAAAGAGAATCTAGCGTTAACATGCCCATCCCATCCTTAGGGATACCCATGTATGGATTTATGTTCAGTGGGGGGCAAGGCCTTAGTTTTAGTGTTGAAGGGAGTTTTTCATCCTCTTCCAATATCCCTATAGGTAGCTCAAAAAATATCCCTATAGGTAGCCCGAAAATGGAAAGCATTGGATTTTTGTTTGGTTGGAATATCCATAGTGGGTCTGGGACTTCTCCAGTTCACGTTGGGGGAAACAACACTTCTGGGGGATCTAGTGCCCCTTCAGGAAATGTGTCAAATCCCTCAAGCACCAATCCTTTCCAATATCTTCCCATCTTAGGGGGAACACCTCTTAGAGGAAGTTTCAGTCCAATAGGTAGCTATCCTATTGGGTGCATCCCCATTTCTAGATATATTCCCCATGAGGGAAGTTGTGGCCTTGGAAGAAACAATCCTTTTGGGATTACATATGCCCTCGACAACTACCCTCAAGGGGCTATGTTTCCCCTAGGGGGAAAATATGTTCCAGGAACTAGTAACCCTTTTGGGAATAGTTATATCCTCAGAGGCCAACCTCAAAGAACTCCATATGGTCCCGAAAGCAGTCATGCAAATAATAAATTTTTCATCCCTGGGGGCAACTAGTTGGGAGGACTGCAAGGTCCATTTGGGGAACAAATTTCTTCCTCGTATCAAAACCATTTTTCCAATTCACAACTTCCCTATTTGGAAACTCAATATCTTCCAGAGTTATCGCAATTGACAAATGATCCCATTTTCCACCACCCATGGTGGCCGAATCCTTACCAAGCCGTCGTCAGATATATCCAAGTTTGGTGGAAAACTGGGAGAAGACCCCTCCACGCACATCATGGCATACCATATTTGGTGCTCATCCAACTCATTCATGGATGACAGTGTCCGATTGCATCTTTTACAAATAAATCTGACTAGAAGTACCACTAAATGGTATGTAAACCTAAAAGGTGCTTCCTATGACAATTTTACCGCCTTGGCCATGACATTCTTAATGCACTTCCAATTACCCATTAGGTACAATACCGAGAAAAAACACCTGACCTTTTTTCATCAAGACATCTCCACACATATTTCTGATCATATTCATGGGTGGATACAACGACATGGACTCGTCAAGGCTACAATTCTCGACCAACTCCTTATGTATTGGTTTACATGGTCTTTACTACCTCCCATATCCAAGGATGTCTCCATGGCAGGGGAAGTCATCGAGGAACAAGTTATACTTCATGCCTAGTATCTAGACTTGATATATTCTTAGTTTGTCACATTACACGATCTTATCCCGCATGCTCTGTGGCCGTCCATGAATCCACACAGGTCAACCGTAGGACCCCATGATGACGACGTGGTGGGTTCTGTTTCTAGTATCTCAGTGGGATAATTGGCTAGACAATTGAGTTAGTTGGATATCACATCACACCCATCTACCGCTGTGCCCACCCCTAAGATGACTCTGGGTCCTGTTCAAACCTCCAAGGTGAATTCAATGCAATCCATGCAATCGAAGAATCCTCAGCAGTTAGGAGGAAAGAACAAAAACAAAAACAAAAATCAAAATGGCTAGCAAACCCAAAATAATGATAGTGGAGGCACCGAGAAGAAAAAGAACTGGTTCACATGAAGGATTTATACGGAGGACCATCCCACTCACCAGTGCCCAAAAATGGATGAAATTCATCACTATTTATCCCAACAACCAACTGCTCCACAACTTGTTGTATTGACTAATCCATTCCCACCCCAGCACCAACAAATGGTTGGTTATACTCCTACATCCCCACAAGGGGGCACAACATGCCCCCCTTCTCAAGGAGGTCCATCCTCAGATGTTCATGTTTTTATGTGTGAAAATATAATCAATCTGCAAACTTGAGCTTGTATGTACTTACAAGACTCCTGAGATTAGTCCTGTGAACTAGGATCCAATGTCTTCTTCCTAGCCTAACGACCCTCTCCATATAAAGAAGCTGCCACTTGATGTAATGATTTTCCAACTGCGAGGTGTTCTTCGACGAACAATGCACTATCCTAATGCATGGGCCGCCCACAATTACAACAATGTGGAGGATTTGGCCCAGACACCATCTACCATGAGCGCTCTCGAAGTCTTGCAAAGCTTCCCAACACAGCACAAGGCATTATTATCTACTAGAGGCGGGATCAACCCCTCATAGTCCAACTTACTTACGTTTTATGTGGACCATGCTTGCCATAAAATCTCTCAGTAGATCATGTTTCAAATTCAAGTCATGGTCTATAGGAAAATCATCTTTTGCACAGTTGTCGATGAGGGAGCCTCAACGTGTGTTATGTCTATTTCATGTTGGTGAGCTATTGGCTCTCCAAAGATTGAACCATCTAACACCATGCTCAAAGCTTTTGACAGACACATGTTTAGGCCTCATGGGATCATTATTGCACTACCCATAGAGTTAGGTGGTAAGACTACTTTCACCGTTGTCAAAGTGGTTGATACTCCTTTAGAATATAATCTTCTACTTGGGCGTACCTAGTTTTACGAAATGACAACTGTAGCTTTGTCAGTTTTTTGAGTCCTTCGCTTTCCCGACCAAGGGAAGATCATGAATATCGATCAACTTACCTAATGCATACTCGAGCTTAGACCCAATGCGAGTGCCACTATGCCTTTTTTCAATGATTCCAAAGTGCTTATATGAGTGTAGGTGTGGGGATGTTCAAAGAATCATCCTTGCTGGGTACATTTACCCTTCCCCCACTAGCTCTCCACCAAAATGTGGATCATATCAACATGATCTCTTCTGCGACTAGTCAATCCCTTGGATATGTCGATCCTTAGGCAGTAACTGTTGATGTTACGGTAGCTGCGGGAGGTATTAACCTCCATGTATAACCTATGACTAGATTAGAATGTTCCAGAAGCTAGAGAAACCCTAAATAGATGTGTAGAAACCGTAGAAGACATGTTGACTCAATAAAAGAATTAATATTTAAGTAATAGCCTCTAAAATAAGAAGTCGACCTAGACAAGTGACAAAGAGCACTATAAATAGAGGGCGTTTGAGCTCATTTGGTCATTCACTAACTCATAACTCACACAAGTCAAGTGGTACGCAAGTTTGGAGAAGGAGTGCAACTACAACTTCTGCAACTGGGTTTTTGGTCTTGGTTTCTATTTTGTGGACTCTCTGTTTGGTGCACTATCCTTGGAGAGAGAGAGATACACTATCTCTTGGTTATCTACTGGGTCTAGTACTACTTCTGGAACTATTCTATCTCTCAAGGTTACGGTACTCGGGGGTGGCTGCGTGCCTATGGTTGGGTGGCAATATTGAGATATTGTCTATGGTAAAACGAGCACATCAAATATTTTAACAAGTTATGGGCCCAAACTATCTTTAGATAGTCTAACCATTGGAAGGTAGATTGGGAATTTATTTGTCAAGCTTGTTGTAGCACCAAATTGCAGTTGTAGTTGAAGTCATATTTTTTTTGCAGCAACAAAAACCCTAACCCTTGTGTTCGAGCACTTCTGGTGAAGTGTTTGACCTATTTCCTTGACATCCTAGTGCACCTTAGCCTAGCGGACCTCTTCGTACCCTCATCTAGCAAAAACATTAGGTTTGAGTTTTTGGTCAAAGTCAAAGTCAAAGGTTAACTTGTGAAAGTCAAAGGTTGACTTTTGGTCAAAATTGATTTTGTGGTCAAATTTGTAAATTCAAGCTTGTTCTAATCAGTGAACCTTTTTGATTTAGTTTGTAACCTCCTCTTGTCAAGATGGCATATAGTTTCATATTAGAAGACAAGCAGAACAATGCTGCAAATTTCAAAGGTGTGCACTTGTATATACCATCCAACAAAAGCATGAGTGTATTTTGTAGGGAATGTACAAGAGACCTTGTCCAAGCAATGATCTTGGATTTAGTACATATGGAGGAACAAGTAGTTGTGGCTCTAGGTTCTAGGATTGATAGATCAAATTGTTAAGTTTCAATTTTCACATACCAAGGTTGATAGTTGCTACATTACAAATTGCGAAAGTAGTCTTTGAAAGGTTCTATTACTGCTAAATGTAATGGCATATGAATACTATTGATATAGATGCTTATTGTACTTGTTTGCAAAATAAACTAACATATCCTCTAGAGAGATATTTCTTGTTTTTCTCTCGGGCAGGGCACCTTGGTCATACTATGTTGATCACCATGAAATTGTTATTCATTCTTGTTACCATAGATATGTTCTTATGAAAATATTATTATATTGGAAATGTTTATATTGTTCTTGTCTCGGGTAGGTTATATTACAAGATTCCATGAGGGCTACCATGGAGATATGTTTGTTTGTTACAAACAGGTTACTATAAAAGAATGGTTGATCACAACACTGGAAGAGTGTTGAAGAATGTTGTCTGTTATTTTCCTTGTTATTGCTCTTGTTCCAGGTAGGTCACAGTTGATATCTCTAGGAGGGAGCTACAGTGACAATTGCAAGCATGGAGCATATGAATTCATCAGTGGTGAAGCAGATGGTCTCACCAAGTATCAATTATAAAGGAAGCGTGGAAAGTAAAAGGAGTTTTGGACATCCTTCACTCAAATGCATGTCAACCCTCTCACTAAATAGGTATGTACAATATGTTTCATTTATTGACGAGTTCTCACATAAAACTTGCATTTATTTCTGGAAGAAAAAGGGAAAAGTATTTAGTAAGTTCGAGAAATTCAAGCACTTGTGGAAATCTTATCTGAAAATAAGTTAAATATCTTGAGCTTCGATAATGGATGAAAGTACACCTCATATGATCTCAAGACATTCTATAGAGAGGACTAGATTAGGAGGGAGATCATCACTTGCTAGAATCCTCAACAAAATGGTGTGGAAGAAAGAAAGAATTGTTCAATTATGGAAGCAATAAAAGCCATGATCCATGATCAACACATACCAATGCATCTGTGGGCTGAAGCAGCCAGGACCATGATGAGGTCCATGATAAAGATCCTATAGATCCTAGGATTGCAGATGCAGAGAGAGGTAAGAATGTTGTATCAGACATGGCAGAGCCACAGAGATATGAAGACCCGGACCAAGATAAGACTAAGAAGGGAGGAACAACTTGGGATCTTGAGATCATTCAAGATGCAAAGAAGTATGGTGCTCCAAATAGAACATTCAGAGAAAGAAAGAAGTCAAAACCATATTCCAGTTACAAAACCTTCCACCTTTGAGCAAGAGATCAAGCAGAAATAATGGAAGGAGGCTATGATGGAAGAATATCAATCCATCATGAAAAATTATGTATGGGAAATTGTGCCTATATGAGTTTACAAGATAAAGCATGCAGTGAATGAAAGTATCGATAAATACAAGGCAATATTTGTGGCTAGAGGGTTCTCCTATTAGGAGGGAGAAGACTATGATGAGACAGTTGCTCAAGTCGCCAGATACACCTCTACTAGAGCCATCATATCTCTAGCAGCATCCATGGGTTGGAGCTTACATCAGATGGATGTAAAGGTTGTCTTTCTCAATGGAGTAATTGAGGAAGAGGTATATATAGAGCAACCTCAAGGTTTTGAGGTACACCAGAGAGAAACCCATGTATTCATATTAAAGAAGACCTTGTGTGGACTCAAGCAAGCTACAAGAGCTTGGTGCAGAGCCTCTCACTATTCAATGTTAACAAATACCTAGCCTCAAAACTTGATATGAAGGATCTTGGTCTCATGACTAGAAGTGTGGCAGAAGCATAGTGAAGTCTTCCTAGGACAAGGGAAGTACGTTGTAAATATCCTTCAGAAGTTTGGGATGATGGATTGCAAATCCATGGAAACTCCCATGGTAACAGATTTGAGGAAGTTGAGAGAATCTGATTATGATCCAATAGACTTGTCCCTGTATCGAAAATTGATTGGCTCCTTGATGTATTTGGTAAATACTAGGCCAGACATATGCTTTGCTGTGAACATGTTTAGCCAGTTCCAAGTGGAACCTAGACAAGAGCATTGGGTGGCTGCAAAGCATATCTTGAGATATCTTTGTGGGACAATAATGTATGGTTTGAGATATGCCTCAAACAGTGAAGTGAAGTTGCATGGATTTACCAATTTAGTTTGGGCAGGGAGTGCAAAAGATAGAAAGAGTACTTATGGACTATGTTTCAGTTTGGGTTCTGCTATGATTTCACGGGCTAGCAGAAAAGAGAAGTTTGTTGCACTCAACACTGCAAAAAAAAATATATTGTAGCTTGTGATGCTTGTACGGAAGCAATGTGGGTCCGTAAGATGGTTTTTGGAATGTTTTATTAGGTGCTAGATTCGACCATGATATATTGTGATAACCAGAGCTGTGTGAAGCTCTTAGAGAACTGAGTGTTCCATGACAGGTTAAAGCACATTGATATTAATGATCCAGATTTTATGAGCATAATGAAATTAATATAGATTATTATTATTCTTAACATAGAAACACAAGAATAACAAAGATACAATAAAACTGGTTTCTATTCAATAAGAAAATGCGCTGAAACTATAAAATGCAACGAAAAACAAGCTTGCTAGAATGGTGGCAACTTATCTCTGAGAAGAGATGTGACGACTACGCTCATTCACAAGAAGATGGTTATAATGAGGATCTCCAAGCCTTTTTACAATAAACAGGAATTCCAAAACCCTATACATCCAAAAACCTAACCCTAGGAGATGAAGCGCCAAAATTCATGTGGGCCCTGTTGGGGTAAGTTAGTACATCAACTTCCCGGGGTCATAACTTTTGCATACGATCTCTGTTTTGGGCACCCAATAGCTCATTGGAAAGGTATATCCGAGGAATGCACATGTTTATGTCAGACTCTAACTTTGATAATAGTTTGACTGTGGTGATCCCTAAACACGTTTTTTAGGGCCTCAAAATGACCCCGAAAGTCGGGGACCCAAAAACTAGAAAAAAAATGCCAAACTGGAAAACTTCCAAAATGAGCCAGTTGGAATAAGTGGGAGGCCACCGACATCCATCTGGATCAATCAAGTATTATTTTATCTATGATAAAGTCCATAGGGGAGAAGTGGTTATCCAATATATCTCCACTGATGAGCAGACTGCACATATTTGACGAAGCCTTGGTCCAAGATAAAGTTTGCATACTTGAGGGACAAGCTAGGGCTCATAGAGATTGCTCCCTTGGTAGAAAGGGAGGATATGACTTCCTCGGTTGGGAGGGAGCACTGATATGTGGCATCATGGACTGCCAATGAGTTGCAGATCCGTATCATGCTAGTGCAACTTAGAGATGATGCTTACATCATGCTAGATATGATCATGCTAGTACAACTTAGATATGATACAAATGGTTGGAGTTGTTGATACAATGGCCTGAGGAGCATCATGCTGGTACAAGTTAGAGGTGGACATACAACTTAGAGATGATGCTTGCATCATGATAGTTATGTTCATGCTAGTACAACTTAGAGACGATGTTGGTGAGCCGCATCATGCTAGATATGGCCATGTGAGTACATCTTAGATATGGCATAAAACTTAGGTATGATGTATTGACATCATGCTATATATGCCATGCTAGTACAGGTTAGAGATGACCATAAAAATTAGAGATGATGCAGGGGGCTTGTATCATGCTAGATATGATCATGTGAGTACAACTTTGTCGAAGATAAAGTTTGCATACTTGAGGGATAGGCTGGGGCTTGTGGAGATTGCTCCCTTGGTAGAAAGGGAGGAGATGACTTCCTCGGTTGGGAGGGAGAACTGATATGTGGAATCATGGAATTTCAATGAGCCACAGATTTATATCATGCTAGTACAACTTAGAGATGATGCTTTCATCATGCTAGTACAACTCAGATATGATACAAATGGTTGGAGTTGTTGATACAATGGCCTGAGGAGCATCGTGCTAGTACAACTTAGAAATGATGCTCACATCATGCTAGTTATGTTCATGCTAGTACAACTTAGAGACGATGCTGATGAACCGCATCATGCTAGATATGGCCATGCGAGTACATATTAGATATGACATACAACTTAGATATGATGTATTGACATCATGCTAGATATGTCATGCTAGTACGGCTTAGAGATGCCGATACAACTTAGAGATGATGCCACGGATTCGTGTCATGCTAGATATGATCATGCAAGTACAACTTAGAGGCGGCATACAACTTAGATATTATGTATTGACATCATGCTAGTATGACTTAGAGACGATCATACAACTTAGAGATGACACAATGAGGCACTGATATACATCATGCGAGTACAACTTAAAGGTGGCATACAACTTAGATATGATGCAATGGAATCATGCTAGTTATGTCATGATAGTACGACTTAGATATGATGTAGATGATACTCCAGCTCACGCCAATACAACTTAGATATGATGCATTCACATCATGCTAGTATGACTTAGAGGCGATGTCGTTGATGACACTGTTGATGCAAGATGATATTAGATGATATGATTTGATTGCTGTGGAGACTGTATGTCTCTAGACAATAGTTGTATGCTACTATGGTCGATGTGTTCCAATGGTAGTGACTGTGTGTCATTGGTTAGTAGCCGTGGGCTACTAGGAGTGGTTGTGTACCACCGGGCAGTAGTTGTATACTACTATGGATAAATACAATTGTGTTATATTAGATGGCATTGTAGCAGTTGTATGCTACTATTTTATTTCCATGGAGACTACCACTAGTTTTGGAGATGATTTCTAGCTAGATGGATAGGTAGTGTGCTGGTGGACATACATTCTCCAGGTGGAGAATGGTCCAGGCAGAACAAATTTCCGGTGGACATAAATTCTCCCTATGGAGAATGGTCCAGGTTGACAGATTGCCGACGTATCATGGACTGGTATTTTCCTAAGGTACAGATTGTGGCCCGATTAGGAAAATGGTTTAGGACTGATATTCTCCAGAGGCACAATTATTGGCTCGATCAGGTTGAATAGTCCGCCCCCTAAGGACATGATGTTCCGATTAGGGTGGTTGATACAAGACCAATATTTTCTAAGGCATATGGGTAAAAATTGATCTCTATGGTACATATGACCTGATTAGAAAATAGTCCGAGACTGACATTACTATAGGAATGGTATCTGTAGCCCATGGCGTGGATTTCAACATCTGGGAGGACTGCCATTATTCTACGACATAGGTCTGGATTAGAATAATGGTCCTTGTAGCCCATTGCATGGTTTTCAACATCTATTGGGACATCTATTATTCTAAGACGTATGTCCAGAATAAAAGAATGGTCCTTGTATTAGTCTCTTGAGTAAGTGATTTATTCATCATCATTCCCAATTACTCAGATGGAGTATGGACTCGAGAGATGATGCAGTTGATCTTATCAGAAGATATTGATAGTGGTGATGTTGCTCGTAAATTGCTCTACGTGATCATGAGATAGCTTCTGTGGCTATGATGATGCTACCAACATAATGGTATGTTTGTGCTCAAGACCATTACCATTAAATAACTCCCTATATAGGAGGAAGTGTTGATGTTAGGGTAGCCATGAGAGGTATTAACCTCCATGTGTAACCTATGACTAGATTAAAATGTTCTGGAATCTAGAGAAACCCTAAACAGATGTGTAGAAACCCTAGAAGACATTTCGACTCAATAAAAGAATTAATATTTAAGTATTAGCCTCTAAAAGAAGAAGTTAGCTTGGACAGGTGACAAAGAACACTATAAATAGAGGGCGCTTGAGCTCATTTGGTCATTCATTCACTCATAGCTCACACAACTCAAGTGGTGTGCAATTTTGGAGAAGGAGTGCAACTGCAACTACTGCAACTGGGTTTTTGGTCTTAGTTTCTGGGTTGTGGACTCTTTGTTTGGTGCGCTATTCTTGGAGAGAGAGATACATTATCTCTTGGTTATCTGTTGGGTCAGGTACTGCTTCCAAACCTATTCTATCTGTCAAGGTTATGGTGCTAGGGGGTGGCTGTGTGCCTATGGTTGGGTGACAATATTGAGATATTGTCTATGGTAAAATGAGCACATCGAATATTTTAACAATACCAACCCCTTCATAAATAAAATATTGTGGAGCTTGCATGCCACTCACAACGGTTGATATTTCCTATCTGGAAATCCAATCATCATTTGTTGACACTGATAAAAAACTCCATCCTAATATGGAATATGATTAGCTTACTCCACCCACTTGGGCTATTGACTCTCCAAGTTCACATGAATCCCTTGATTTTGAGTTACCTTCAGAGGAGGCCATCTTGGAGGTCATGGCTTCAATCGATAAGCCAAAGGAATATGTGACACATCGATCATCTATTTGTCGAGATTTTATGTAATTTCAAAAGTTATTCCTAAATGTAATTGTATTGGTTATTCCTAAGTGTAATTGTGAAAGGGTTTATTGATAAGTCATGTATTTTAGGTCTCTTAGAGTATAAATAGAGGTTATATCGAGTCATTTTGATCACTTATTGAATATAAATACAAGAGAGTAGTATGCACTTATCTAGGAGGCTATTCTTGGTTCGTGTCTGGGTCTCTTTGGTCTTGATTTTTTGAAAGAGCATTGTATGAAATTGTACATGTTGGAGGAATCTATACTGAGGAAAGTTTGCAGGGTTTTCTCCCCCTTGAAGGTTTCCCCGAGGATATATATTATTGTTTCGTGGATATCTATCTTTTAGTTGTGATCCTTTTGCATATTAAATAATAATAAAAGAATATAATACTTTAAATATTGAAAAAACACAAAGAAATCAACATGATATCAGAGCAGGCCTGAAAAAGAATATTTTTCCGCAGATTTTTGGAAGTGTTTTGGCAAACTAAGTGGGCTTCATTGTGGGAAAAACTCCACAGTTAAGCGCACTTGAGCTAGAGGCGTCTTGGGATGGATGACCACCTGGGAAGTCCTGGTTACTGGGTGCAAGCCCCATAAGTGATGATTGATGCTATGCGATTCATTTCGCTGGTTTCAATCCCATTTCTTCACCCCTGTGAGCATCACCCGATGCAATGAGTGCTAAGTGGACTATTCAAATCATGAGAATTATTGGTTAGTTGCGACTAATACTCATGGATATGGGTCATAGATTAATGACTTACACTACGCAGTTAATCCCAAAAATCATATCTAATATGTTGCACTGCGGAAGCCCCTCTATGCTTAAATAACAAGAGTGAAGGGAGCTCTAACTGGATAGTTCATAAGGCACAATACTTGCTAAGGTTTTGCAAATGAGGTAGCAAGCTAAGTGGGCTTCATTGTGGGAAAAACTCCATAGTTAAGTTTGCTTGAGCTAGAGGCGTCTTGGGATGGGTGACCACCTGGGAAGTCTTGGTTACCGGGTGCAAGCCCCAGAAGTGATGATTGATGCTATGCGATTCATTTCGCTGGTTTCAATCCCATTTCTTCACCCCTGTGAGCATCACCCGATACAACGAGTGCTAAGTATACTATTCAAATCATGAGAATTATTGGTCAGTTGCGATTAATACATATGGGTCATAGATTAATGACTTACACTACGTAGTTAATCCCCAAAATGATATCTATTATGTTACACTGCGGAAGCCCCTCTATGCTTAAATAACAAGAGTGAAGGGAGCTCTAACTGGATAGTTAATAAGGCACAATACTTGCTAAGGTTTTGCAAATGGGGTAACAAGCTAAGTGGGCTTCATTGTGGGAAAAAATCCACAGTTAAGCGCGCTTGAGCTAGAGGCGTCTTGGGATGGGTGACCACCTGGGAAGTCCTGGTTACCGGGTGAAAGCCCCAGAAGTGATGATTGATGCTATGCAATTCATTTTGCTGGTTTCAATCCCATTTCTTCACCCCTGTGAGCATCACCCGATGCAATGAGTGCTAAGTGGACTATTCAAATCATGATAATTATTGGTCAGTTGCGACTAATACTCATGGATATGGGTCATAGATTAATGACTTACACTACACAGTTAATCCCGAAAATGATATCTAATATGTTGCACTGCGGAAGCCCCTCTATGCTTAAATAACAAGAGTGAAGGGAGCTCTAACTGGATGGTTCATAAGGCACAATACTTGCTAAGGTTTTGTAAATGGGGTAGCAAGCTAAGTGGGCTTCATTATGGGAAAAACTCCACAGTTAAGCATGCTTGAGCTAGAGGCGTCTTGGGATGGATGACCACCTAGGAAGTCCTGGTTACCGGATGCAAGCCCCGAAAGTGATGATTGATGCTATACGATTCATTTCGCTGGTTTCAATCCCATTTCTTCACCCCTGTGAGCATCACCCGATGCAATGAGTGCTAAGTGGACTATTCAAATCATGAGAATTGTTGGGCAGTTGTGACTAATACTCATGGATATGGGTCATAAATTAATGACTTACACTACACAGTTAATCCCGAAAATGATATCTAACTTTATCTTCTCAGGAAGGATGACTACTAGCACCAAAATTGACGAGAAGTTGGAAGGAGCATAAAAATTTAGAGCATGGAAATATAAAGTAGGCCTCCTTCTAGAAGAACATGATTTAGAAAGATTTGTTGAGGAGGAAGTTCCAAAACCAGAGGAAGATGAGGCCAAGTAAAAGCATAAAAAGAACTAGTCCATGGCTAAGAGAATTATTGTAGACTCAATCAAGAATCGCCTGATCCATAATGTTTCTCTGTTAAAATATCTGAAGAATATGATGGATGCATTGACTCGTCTATTTGAAGGAAAAAACATCAACAAAAGGATGACATTGAAGACCCAGATGAAGAATGTGAAGCTTCAAGATTCAGAGTTCATTCACTCTTTCTTCTCAAGAGTGAACCAGATGAAGGAATAGATTGAAGCTTTTGGAGACACTGTTGAAGAAGAATAAATGGTTATGACCACCTTGAATGGTCTC
Organism: Picea engelmannii; assembly: GCA_009831015.1. Taxonomy (NCBI): domain Eukaryota; kingdom Viridiplantae; phylum Streptophyta; class Pinopsida; order Pinales; family Pinaceae; genus Picea; species Picea engelmannii. The sequence goes on from ML838596.1 coordinate 33,756, forward strand.
CCAAGGTCACGAGACTCATTCATTCAAGGAATATGCTCAAGGAGGAAGATAATCAAGTTTAGCAGATTATGGGAAGATTACACTCAAGAGGAAGCAAGGATGGTAGCAAGAGAATAGAAATTGAGGGATGATAATCAAGCTTTAGCTGCTCATACAAGAAAAGGAAAGAGTAAGAAAGAACCCTCATCCCCAAAGAAACCTCAAAAGTCGAAGAAGAATCAAAGAGACTATTCAAATGTGATGTGTTTATGTTGTGAAAAATTGGGACACGTTGTAAAATTTTGTCCCCTTATTCTTAAACTAAAAGAAAAGGAAAATGGAAAGAGGCATCATGCTCATGCCGCTAAAGATGATGAACCACTGAAGAAAATTGCAAGAGAATATGATTCAAGTGATGATGACTACATCCTAATATCATCTCTCACAAGAACAATCACCCCTGGAAATGATACTTGGTTGGTGGATAGCGGTGCTTCTAAGCACATGACAAGGTATAAAGGCTCTTTGTCAAACTTAATTCATAAAGACTCACCTCATAATGTGAAGCTCGGTGATGATTATCAATATCCAATCAAAGGAGTAGGAAAGGCCTCCTACAAACTAGATTCTGAGAAGGCAACGAGGATGAAGGACGTGCTTTATGTACCGGGTTTGAAGAAGAACCTTCTCTCGATTTGAACTTTGGATGAGAAGGGTTTTAGGGTTGCATTTGTAGATAGAGAAATTCTCATGTGGCCACAAGGAAAGACATTTGATGATGCAATTGTTATCAATGTCCAAGAAGGAGGACTGTATAAATTAAAGGGATGCTCAGATTCAACATTGATTCACGACACTGTGAATTCAAGTGAGCTATGGCATAGGAGATTTTCCCACCTAAACTACAGAGCTTTACCAATCGCAAGCAAGATGGTAACATGACTACCAGAGATTCAGGTGAATCCAGATGGCATGTGTAAAGATTGTGCACAAGGCAAGAATGTGAAGAACCCCTTTCCAAGCAGTGATGACAGAGCCAAAGGAGTCTTGGATATTGTACACTCGGTAGTATGCAGACTGATGTCAGCACCATCTCTCAACGGGTACATGTATTATGTATCTTTTATTTATGATTACTCATGCAAAACTTGGATTTACTTCTTGAAGTCAAAAGGTGAAATATTTGGTAATTTCAAGGAATTCAAGGCAAGTCTAGTAGAAAACCTAACAGAAAGGAATATAAAGACGTTGAGATCAGACAATGGAGGAGAATTCAACTCAGATGAAATCTTAGATTTCTGTAAAGAAGTTGGGATTAAGAGGGAGCTCTCTACTCCCTATAATTTGCAGCAAAATGGAGTGGCAGAGAGAAAGAATTAGACAATTATGGAAGAAATGAAGGCCATGATACATGATCAAGATTTACCTATGTATCTATGGGAAAAAGCTATGACAGCTGTGTATGTATAGAAGAAAATTCCCCATCGAGTTCTTGAAAACAAGACATCAGAGGAAATGTTTTAAGGAGATAAGCCAGAGGTCAACCCCCTGAGAATATTTGATTGTCTTGTATATGTGCATGTCCCCAAGGACAAGAGAAAGTTGGACCCATCTGGAAAGAAAGGTATATTTTTTGGGCACAGTGATACATCGAAGGCCTACATAGTATACATTCCCGGTCACCGGAAGATCGAGATTATCAAGGATGTAACCTTTGATGAGGATGTAGCTTTTCAAAAATCAAAGCAAGGTCGTGCAGATGAATCTCATGACGAAGAGAATGGAGTTCCTAGAGCCGCGGAGACAAGAGAAGTGGAAGCAGAGGAATACATTCCAGAGGATCAGGATATGGAAAAACCACAGAGGTATGTAGATAAGCCTACACAAAAGAGAAGATAATATTGGTAACAAGAGGCCATCAAAGATGCAGAGGGACATGGTGCCCATGATGGATCATCTAGGAAAGTCAAGAAACCAAAACCGTATCTCGACTATGTGGAATTATTGTGTGATATCATTGATGTAGAACCTACCAACTATGAATAAGCTCCAGGAAAGAAAGAATGGAAGGATGCCATGGTCAAGGAATACCGGTCAATAGTGAAGAATGATGTTTGGGATGTGGTTCCCAGACCCAAGGAAAAATCAGTTGTAAGCTTCAAGTGGATATTCAAGACGAAGCATGTTGCAAATGGAAGCATTGAGAAATACAAGGCTAGATTTGTAGCATGAGGATTTTCTCAGAAGGAAGGAATTGACTATGAGGATACTTTTGCTCCTGTGGCAAGATATACTTCAATAAGGGTTGTTATTTCAATAACTACTGTGATGAAATGGAAGGTTCATCAGATGGATGTGAAGACGACATTTTTGAATGGGGTAATAGAGGAAGAGGTTTATGTGCAACAACCACAAGGATTTGAGACACATGACAGGGAGACACATGTGTGTAGGTTAAAGAAGGCATTATATGGATTGAAGCAGACACCTAGAGCATGGTATGGTTGGATAAACGATTTTCTGATGAGCTTGGGATTTACCAAGAGAAGTGCAGATCCTAACCTTTACTTCAAGGTTGAGGATGATGGAACAATGATATTACTACTATATATGGATGAATCGTTCTTGATATGAGTAGAGAAGCTCATCATCGAGTGTAAGAGAAAAATCGCAGCAGATTTCAAAATGAAATACCTAGATTTGATGCACTACTTTTTGGGTCTAGAGGTATGGCAGAGGAAGAATGAGATCTTCCTAAATCAAGGAAAATATGTTGTGGAGATCCTGAAGAGGTTTGGGATGTTGGAATGTAAACTGATGGCTACACCAATGGAATCAAATATGAAGTTGCTGGATGATACAACTTCAAAGGTTGTGGATGCTACATTATACATGCAAATGATTGGATCATTGATGTATTTGACAAATACACGACCATATATATGTTTTACTTTGAACACCCCAAGTCAGTAGATGGTTAACCCTAAGTGAGTTCACCTGATTGTAGTAAAACATGTGATGAGGTACTTTAAAGGTACAATGGATTATGGTCTCAAGTATGTTGCAGACAATGAAATCAATCTACTTGGATATTTAGATTCAGATTGGGTCGGTAGTGTTGCAAATTGGAAAAGTACATTAGGATGTTGCTTCACTTTGGGATCCGATATGATTTCATGGATCAATAAGAAGAAATCGTCTATATCACTCAGTACGACTGAGGCAAAGTATGTGGAAACATGTGATGCAAGTCGCGAAGCAACGTGGTTTCATAAATTATTGATTGGATTATTCGATATTGCAATGGAGGCGACCTGTATCTTGTGTGACAACCAGATTTGTATAAAGTTGTCGGAGAACCCAGTGTTTCATGATAGGTCGAAACATATCAAAATAAGGTATCACTATATTAGGGATATTGTGCAAAAGGGAGTAGTGAGGCTCCAATATGTGGCTACTGATAAGCAGGTTGCAGATGCACTAACAAAGCCATTGTTAAGGACGAAATTCGAGTATTTCAGGGACAAGCTCGGCGTAGTCTCTCTTCAAAGGGAGTGATGGATTCAAATGTTATCGTAGGGTAGTGAATGCCATGAAGACATGTTGTAGCTATTGGAGAGATACCCACCGGCCCTAGATGCATGTTGAAGAGATGAGGTACAAATGTTATCGCAGGGTACTAGATGTCATTCATAAGATATCTGAGCTTTCTGTGGGAAATTGGATAGTCTCATGATGACATGTTGTAGCTATTGGAGAGCTACCCACCGACCTTGGATGCATGCTATGAAGTCACTATGGATTTCCTGTGATGTATAAATTTGTGTTTCTGACAGTCAATGGTCATGAGCTCGTGTGGATGGTGACAATGTTAGAGTCTGTGCCGAATAGAACACCTTCCTCATTAAGAGGGAGTGTTGAGATTTTATGTAATTTCAGAAGTTATTCCTAAATGTAATTGTATTGGTTATTCCTAAGTGTAATTGTGAAAGGGTTTATTGATAATTCATGTATTTTAGGTCTTTTAGAGTATAAATAGAGGTTATATCAAGTCATTTTGATCACTCATTGAATATAAGTACAAGAGAGTAGTGCACACTTATCTAGGAGGCTATTCTTGGTTCATGTTTGGGTCTCTTTGGTATTGATTTTGTGAAAGAGCATTGTATGACATTGCACATGTTGGAGGAATCTATACCGATGAAAGTTTGCAGGGTTTTCTTCCCCTTGAGGGTTTCCTTGAGGATATATCTTATTGTTTTGTGGATATCTATCTTTTAATTGTGATCATTTTGCATATTAAATAATAATAAAAGAATATAATACTTTAACTATTGGAAAAACAAAAATAAATAGACACTATTCTTCCTTATTCAAAACAAATGAGGGTTAACAAGATGAGTTGTGATTCAGGACAAGGGGAATTTTCTGGGGCATCTAATGAAATTCTACGTCTTGACCTTTTTGAGCCTCATATACATTTTTTTAGAACTTGCCACAAAATACTTTGATCCCAATCAAACCAAAGATCAATATTTCGTACCTCGTTTGTGCCTTCATGGGCATCACCAAGGACTTGCAATAGCTTGTGAAACTATTCACGACGAGTGCCTTTGTACGCATAGATTCGATCCTTATATGTGGCGTGGCCCTAGCATAGTGTACCACATGGTGCCGAAAATGATCCATGAGTTCATCAATGACAATTAGGATCCTTGGCCCGAGCCTAGCATTGGACTCTAATTTGCATAAGCCATAAGGTGCATAATTCTTTGTACCATATTTTTTTTTTCTTTTCTATAAAAAAACACCCAAAAAATAACATATCCCAAAAGCACAAAAACAATATAAAATTGAAAAATTCAAAACTTTTCTCACATTTTAAACTCCAGTCTAGAATTTCTAGATGTATTTTATAGGCTTGTGGAAGTTTTGTTTGGAATTTTTATGGCAACATCCACTAAACTTGAGGTACATGTTTCAAACTAGCATATAGAGATAGGTTTTTCCCTGCAACACCATATTGCATTATTAACTATCCATGCTTCCATCACAAAGCCTTATGTTCAATCCCGTCAAGTTGCAACAATCACCCATTCTTTTTTTTGCACATCGTAACTTTCACTGTAATTCCTACCCTACATGGGCACCCTAGTTAGCACCTTGATTTCCATTTGGCGCCCTTGCTTTGATTTCTTGTAGGCCCGTGAACCCTCCTATAGACCTGCCATGACTCGAAGTTGAGCCTCATTTATCTTTCTTCACATATGTTTTGGCCAAATCCTGAGGAGGTTACCAACATTTTTATGTTACTTTATGGTTGCACAAGCCTTTGCTGATTATGTCTTGGTGCCTATTGTTGCAATGCAATTTACTTTATTCCCACTTACTACCATTTACAAACACAATTGACCTCTACCCATCTACATATGATTACCTCCATTTTGCAACCATTACACCCATGGAGAGACCTGTTGCTATGAGTGGACCTCACTTGCAAACACCCAGTTGCATCCATTATGCCTAAGTCGGTTCCACACACTTGGACCTTCGATGCATGTTGTTTAGATACTTGGTCTCTCCAATATGAGATTAATTTTAACTCTTTGTGCTTGTTAAAACAAGAAAAAGACACCTCACAAGTATACTTTTAACTCTTTTTCGGACTCATAAAAATTGAATGAAAAATACATGATCAAGCACACTTCTATCTCTCTTTCATGCTCATAAAAAAATGAAGGAGAAAAAAAAAATTAAAAAAGTGAAGGGGAAAGTTACTGTTAATATGTATTCTCAAAATGACAGTCGTCAGTCCTATCGCCCTTGAACATACAACCTTTTTGTGTCATTCTATTACAATTGGGTTATAGCTTTCCTAGGAGCCATACCATCAACATGTCATATACTCCTCCGATTGGTTACCTTTCCAATCCCCATGGAGATTGCTTCAACCGCTTCATGCATTATTGCACTATGTCATCAATGCTATTAAGTTTATGCTACTAAGTCATCATTGTGTCGTGCTATATGTTCAAGGGAAGTTAAGCCTGAGTCGACCATTTGCTCTCTTGTTGACCATCCAAGTCAACCATCCCTGTGTCAGTTGTACTTAGTGATTCTATCCATTCAAATCATCTCTTAGTGTATGTTTCATGTCAATTGATGGGGGATACATTAAGTCCCTCCTTCAATGGATCTCTTCTTGTTGAATTCAATTCCTCATCTAGGAAAGAGATATAGAAACCAATTAGTACCTTGGAGCTTGAAGTCCTTAGTGGCAATATTTCTCGCAATTGATAGTGGGTTTACCTCATTGACCCCTAATAAATTGATTCTACATGTGTTCGACATTATATCATCTATTCACACTTGCTATATTATTCTAGGTACCTTGGGGTCCATCTACATCATTGGTGGGTCCCCTCACGTCTGTTAACGACATACACACATGGTTGGTATTCAGACAATTTCTACCATGCTTGACATCAACTCATGTAACCACATGTTGTATAATTGTACCATCTGGGTTGAGACGAAGACATTGGGCCTGGGGGAACATCACTCATTCCAACTACCCCTCCCAATTTGCGATGGCGTACATCACTTCTATAGAAGTACTTTGAAGACTATGGGAGCAATATCATTGGTGTTTAATGTCTTCCTGATACTCATTGTGACATAGATATACATTGTATTTGCTCGTGGCTATGATTCCTTTTGACATGGATCCACTATGTGTTTTCATGGCCATGATATTTCATTTCATTGCATGGATCCACAATGTATTATGGTGGTGACCATGCTTTATTTATTTTCCAAGCATGGTTATGCCTACCTCGGGGATGATCTATATATGTTTGGTTGATGTCTCATTGCAGGTACTCATTGGTTCCTTGTTCTTCAACTCTTTCCTTACACTACCTCACGTTCATAATTATTGTAATATGTTTCGACCATCCATTCCTCTACTGACCTCACACATTAGGGGGCATATGTTACAATTATATTTTCCACCCTAGGGGCATATAGAGGACCTTCTCAAAAGGGGTATTAGAGTATACGTACACATGTACCTAACAAGGGTTTCCAAAACCATGGGAAAATACCTACCATGTAATACCACGGTTTTCCAAAATCATGGGCCCATAAACCACCATTAGGTAAATTCCTATTTACTAGGAGGGAAAGCACTTCATTATTTGATTTTAGGAGATGATTCCTATTTACTAGGATGAAGAGTGCTTCCTTTGTTCATTTCAGGAGATAATTCCCATTTCATGACTAAGTGAACTCTATTCTTGTATGCATACATTGGAATTATCAACAAGAGTGCACGCCTTCCTTGGAATCATCACCAAGAGTGCGACTCACATATGGATAAGAGTGATTCACCGCACTTGAGAATATCTAGTCAACTATGGATTGAATGACTAGTTAACCAAGACTAGGTGGGAAATCACTAGTGTTTAGGTCAATGCATGTCCTAAGTAATCTTTAGAAGCTCTAATATGGCGCATTATCTCATGACACGAAGGAGATATTTGGTGGGTTATTTATGCATGGAGGTTTTCTTGGAGAAGGAAGGAAGAATTGAGAATAAATTTACACTGTTGGAATTACAAGAGAGTGAGGGTAAAGGAAGAGAGAAGGCAAGGACCAAGGAGGATTGCAACACAAGGATTAAAGGATTCAATCTTGATGCAAGGTTATCTATTTTATCAATACAGATCAATGTTACTTTTCCCCTTCAATGAATGTCTTTTCGATTACATGATTTGTGGTTCATTATTGAATAAAGTACATTTGATTGGATTCAAGTATCTTTAACACTTAAAATGATTCATAGATTGGTATTCATTTCACTTGTGTGCAAAAATCATATCATAGGAATTATATTTGGATCTCTGGAGTTGCGTTAGACGAAAACATAAGGGAAACCATTCATTAATAAGATACACCTCTCTTACCTCTAGTGTAAGATGAAAATAATATGATTAGATCCAAGAAAATAATATTATCTACCAACTGTCTATCTTGGATCAAATGTAGATCCAAGGGAGAGCCCACCTATTCGTAGGAGGGAGATCTTCATTAAGAGGTGGATAATGGGGTATTCTCCATGTTTGAATGCCTCCAAGGTGAATAAATCCCCTAGAACAGACTCAAAGCTCTAGAGTTTTCTTATATGACCCTAATAAGAGATTCGTTGAAAAGACTCATCAAAACTTTCGTTCCTTGGTCTAACTCCCAAAAAGGGAATAAGTAGGCCTCATAAAGACTAGATAGAACAATTTTTTTGGAGAATTTTCTTCTTCTTTGGCCATGAGGGATGATGGTTAATCCAAGTATTCAGAGCTATCACCTTCCTCGATCACCAATTGAGTGTTTTGTCTATCTCTTGAAGATTTGAAAATCACAAGGCATTGAACTCTTTAATCATGTTGAATACCTCTCATCTAAGGCATAAATCAATTGTTGATGTTATCAAAAGAATCTAGAATCTAAGTACAATCACTATAGGAGACAAAGGTCAGTTTATCTATTAGGAAGATTCCACTAGAAGAATCACCATGTTTTTGAGACATTATATAGGTTGTGGTTGGAATTTAGAAGAATGAAACACAACATAGTTTTGAAGGGTCTTAAGAAAGTTTCAAGAATGCTTCACCTTAGTCTCTTTGGTGAACAACTCCAGGCTAGATTGGCCATGCTAAGACATACATTGAACGTTGATGAGAATTATAAAGCAATGGGAGCCTGAATCGAAGAGAAACTTCATTGGTTTCTACTAGTGGAGTTTATCAAGGCCCTCAAATTTGAAGATTGCACTGACTTGGTAAACATTCAAAAATAGTACATTGATTGTTAAAGGCCAAGAAACCCATAGTTTGTCACAAGTTATGTAGTTCCCCCACTACTAAACCCATAGTTTTTTTTTGATACCATTAATATTAAATGCAATGCAACATGCTTAAGCACTTGAGCATCTAACAACACTTTCAAACCATGAATTCAACATAATTAACATTCCCATAACAACATATAAATTATTAAAAACTCAAATTTTATAGACAACCATAAAACCTATTACCAAAATTAAAGAACAAAGATCAAACACTTATTTTTTAACAAAAAAAGTGCAACAGGCTAAAGGGGACATATGTTCCTCCCAACCATAGATTTTTGCTCCAAATATCAATAGAAAATCACCTAAACTGGGGATACGAATTCACAAAAACAAAAGACGGTGTCTCTCACAACCCAATATGCTCTCACAACAACTAGTTTTCCTGCAACTATCCCAGTCCACCAACTCTCTTTTCCTCAACCTACAAAACCCAAGGAATGGGATCCCCCTTCACTACACACATTCCATCAGGCCTTCCAACTTCCCTCAAGGGCTCCAACCCAATTTGGATAGAAATATCTAATGTTGGGGACTCTAGGAATGCTAGATACCACAGGAAAAATCACATAACAACTCATTGTTCTAGGGAAACTTTCACAGGAGTTTGCACTCTACAGGCCTAACAACCTTCTTCTACATGCATTTGCAGCTTTAAACAAGCTTCCCACAACAACTACTATGGCTTCCCTCAAGCTCCAATTCTCTCCACTCCCTTACTTCTCCAAAAATTTCCTACAATGGCCATTCAAATTTCCCTTTTACCCATGCATTTGACTCTCACATTTCCCAAGGTTGATTGTACTCAACCCCCATGCTTTCAATAACAATGGGATGTGACTTTTCACCGCAACCCTCTTACACGAGATTAATGATTGGGACTAATACCCATGGATATTTTCCCCTTGGACCCCTTCTTAGACTTTCCCTTCCGCTGTGGAAAGTTAGTCCCCAATTACTCTGTCTATATCTACCCACAACTGACATCACATTTACTTTTATTATTTCAATATACAATGTTTATATATTACATTATCGAGCCCATGGTCGTACATCGTTATTACATTACATATCACCAAAATGGGGATGCTACATTCCCCTTCCCCTACAAATTACATTGTCCTTGGTGCACAACACCATACTAACATACATATACAAAATTTACATCATAATACTCGATACTTTTGCAAATTCACAACTCTGCAACAATTCCAATCATCAATCTCTCATTCCCTGCAACCTGCACAACCCAAGGAAGTGTACCCCCTTCTCTACACCATAGTCCCTCAAGTTGTACCACTTCCCTTCCAGGGCTCTAGCATAGATTGGGCATGAATTCTCTGATATGTGGCTCTAGGAAATCCAACTACCAAAATGGAGTCTTTCACACTTATATACAAATGTACATTCAATTTTGTCCTAAATTTTCAAAAATTTGTGGGTACTCCTCTCGCATTGTATCCTTGTGCTCCCAAATGGCGTCTTCAAGACTGTAGCAGGTCCATTGAAC